>JAZHYW010005384.1:0-93056 GCA_037355805.1 Ixodes ricinus
AGCGTTTTCAACTCCACTGCCTTCGACTTTCTAAAACCGGGGTCGCACTGCTCATACAACATTCAAAAGACGGTCTGCAGATACGGGTCGTCGCAATATCCGTGGTTCGAACGGCCGCGTGCCAAGTGTTTTCTGCTCGAAATCATTACCATGCATGCGGCATTCGAAGCACGGATCTCAGGGTGACTCGCGTTCGAATCGGCGTGCAGGCTGTGTTTTGTACGATGTGTAAGCAGTCTGACCCCGGGGACGTGGTCACTCTGACCATGCATGAAACAAAAAACACCGTGTTCTCTGCAGACATGATGAAAGAATTATTTGAAAACACTCCTCAAGCATATTCGAAGCACATTCGATTCACACATACGTGTGCTTCGAGCACGTTTCTGTGTGACCAAAGGGAGAGGTTCGATCGTCATCCAAGGAGGGCACACCCCACAGACAGTTTCTGCAGACTGTCTTTTGTTTAATGCATTAGCACTGCAACCGCTGCTTAACCCTCGCGACAATAAAGAAGATTCGCCCTACGAAGGACTGCAATAGGGTGCGTCATTCCGCACCGTTTTTGATCGGCCATTTTCTCGCCCCTTCAATGTGCGTTCCATCTTCGAACCTTTGTTTTATGTCGTCCGAGCTGATGCCTGCCTTCGTCTCGACATCAGCGCAGTTATACCACGTCCTGACAGCTCTCTCTCTCTCCCGGCGTCCCGGTTCCTCCATCAGCGATTTCCAGCCCTCGTCGCCGCTGCTTCGCAGAGTTACATATTTTATGCGACGACGCGCATACATGTTCCGCTCAATATATTGGAAGCAGCGATGCCGCCATTCTTTTCCCGTTATAATCTTTTCTTTTTCATCTTCCTCTTCCAAATGCGCTCTTTGTTCACTCGTCTTTGTTCGTTCCTATCCCTCGACTGCTCGCTCGGACGACAAAAATCAAAATTGGTTTTTTTTTTTCCTAACGAGGGCGCGGCGAGCACCGCCTTCTTCCATGATGGAAGTATAATGACATGACGTCGAGTAAATCGCGGCAAGAAAAGTGTTGTTTTCCAGTAACGAGCTACTAGTGGAATTATTCCACGATGAAGGTGATTTTATAATTCAATAAATTACCCTATAAGTTTTTTTGGCTCGTACAAAGCTAAAATTAATAACCTCAAAAGCCACGTAAAAGGGGGGTATTTTATTTAGGCTCCATATTCTAAATATAAAATAAACCACTTTTATGTGGTTCCGGAGACTTAATTTTCAATTTCAACGAGTCGATAAACAAAAATGATATTATAAAAGAAGAAAAAAATTCGTTAACGGACAACTGGTAGGAAAAGGAACTGGTAGAAGATTAAGTGTAGTACCCTCGAAGCTGTACCGGAAGCATTGACTAAACTGGTAACAACCTCTCAAATTGTTTTTTTTTTCTTAACAAAGCAGAAGATCGCTTACTTTTAGTCCACATTCGCACTATCTGAAAACACTGCGAATTGGCGTACTCAAACGAAAACAAGGATACACCATAAAAATGGCAAGTCTATCAATTGTATGCAGTCCCTGAAAGTGAGTATTATACTTATACACGGTGTAAGATACACTCTTTAGATGAGGACACGGCGGGGGCTGACGCGCGGCGCGAGGAATCAGATAGTGTTCGTTCGACGGGCATCCGAAAGGCTGCATTATTCCGCGGCCACCGTGCCTGCGGCTGACAGTGTCGCCGGCGGCCAAACGGCGAAACTGTGTGAGAGCGAGAAAAATTATCTCGTTGCCATGACACCCCGGTACACCGTGGTCTTTCTGCACGAGCGACAACCTTGCTGGAGTTCTGCGCGTGTTGAGCATGAGGCGGCACGAGCCGTCTTTGCCGTACCCACGGGTCGACGAGTTATCTGCCGGCGCCGCTTGAAACCACAGTGAGAGAGAGAAAGAAAGAGAGTGAAAGCGAACTTTATCTGCACTGCACGAGGAGCGCGCTGTCCTCACCTGAAGAGTATTATCTTACACTGCAGTATTATATCAGTTATTGACTTGTCCGCTTGTTCGTGTTTTTGTTCTCCCGCCACCTTATAGTATGTTCAGATCGACCATAGGGGCATAATTTTTGAAGGGGACTGTACGGCGTGCAAGTTCGTCTGCTACTTGAACACCTTGTGCGTTTGTTTACCCCCGAAACGCGCCCGGCTGCTTTCGCCCGCCCCCCTTTTATCTGATGACGGCGCGCGCTTGGCTGCCCCGTCATCACACGTTTACTGGCGTTTCCTATGTTGCCCTTTGATTGGCGTACTCAGCGTAATTCACACTATATTCCGTTCACCCATAAAAGCGGTGATGCAACGAGTTTTGTGCTTCGTGTAATTACCGCTTGGAACAGATCCCTGACGTTATATGACCCTGTTCGTTTATCACCACACGCAATCGAAGTCGCGGGAAAAAGCTAAAGAAAGAGGCCGCATCCTCCACGTGGTGAATGATGTTGATTGGGGCGAAGCTCTGGTGCTGCTGATGATACTGATTTTATTGTTCATAGGTAGTGCTGATGGTGCTGATTTTTTTTTATTGCTCATAGGTAGTGCTGAGTTCTGGGTTGCGTTTCGACTTCATTATTACCGCTTTATGGTCGGTGAAATGAAAGAGCCAGTGGTTCTTCTAGCGGATCAGCTTGGATCCGCTAGAAGCCGTGGGAACGCATCTCCACCGCTTAAGTCAACGGTCCATGTCAGAAAGAGAATATGTGGTATGGATCGTGGTTATATACGCAGTTGAGCATTTGACCGCAGCGCCCTCTCGTCTATAAACGTTGAGCCAATGCATGCAAAGTTTAACGCGATTATATACGCATTTGACCGCAGCGCCCTCTCCTGTATGGACGTTGAGCGGCTACATGCAACGTTGGAGTGTAGCGTAGTGGTTAAGACGTCTGCCTCGTAAGCGAAAGCGGTCCTGAGTTCAAACCCCGTGCAGTCGTACGGGTTGTTGTTTTGTTGTTGTTATTTAAGTGGGCCGATCCCGGAGGCAGTGCAATCGATGTGAGCACGGACGCCGGACGGATGGACAAGGCTAAACCCTAAGGAGCTTCGGCCCTAAAAAACGAGCAGCGTTCACCCCCTCAATTCGCAGCCAGAACAAGCGGCCACGTGATCTGGAGCCGATTATATGTCGCCAATGTTGATCATAGCCACGCACTGGGGCTGGCAAGGCACAGGACACGGACCGAGTTCCAGACATTGTTATGGTTCGGCTATTGTGGTCATTGCAGCGATTGTACACGGGCCACTACGCGAATGCTTCTCGAGATATCCATTATCACGAGCCCAAATCAAGTGCCCACGCAATGCTCGGGTCGAATCTATGAGCCGCATTCAAATATCGTCACTGGAGGATACTGCGATACCCCCAGCTACGTCATCAAGTTTCGCGAAAGAGAGATTGAATGAAAACGCTCGCTTTTGCCCTTCAAATTACACCGCAACAAACTGAGTTTCTTGGCCAGTGGCGTTGCGCGCGAGTATCCTTGAGACCCACTAGTGTCAGTAAGCTCGTGTAAAGTGAAAAACATTCCAATTGAATATCGTTGCACCGCCCCTTTGCTGAGACTCCAAGCTCCGCCTTCAGCGCAAGCTCGCTGGTTTCCGCAGTGCTTTGGTTCTGCATGCCTGCCCGTTCACACCACTGATCTCTATTATAGGGGGCTGATATGGCGCATTCAGCAAGCAGGTATGAAGCCACAGGAAGTAAGCGGCTAGTCTCGGAAGTCAGCGCTTAATTGGCAGGCTTTGTAACCCTTCCGAGTGCTGGTTCGAAAAGCGTCGAGGGCGCTGGATTTTCGCTTGTTCACCTCAAGAGAGCCTGCTTGTTGCGCAGTAAGAGCGCATGCAGACCCGAGAAGTATCATGGGAAGCCATTCAATGTAAACATTTTGAGATTCTAGTTGATCAAGTGCGCGTATGTCCCAAGTTCAAATGCCTCTTTTTCTGGATTTAATTCGGGGCATGGTTATTAAAACCCACTCAAAGACACCGGAAAGTACAGACCAAAACGTCGACTGAATGCACAAGGAAGCCCAACAGACGCCCGACTTCCGGAACAAGCATCAGACTTCCGGAGGCTTCACTTGTGGCCTGCTCAGAGAGCGGCTATGCGCCATCCAGCCCCTTATAATAGAGATCAGTGGTTGACACTTGTCTAGCAGGGCAGTGCTTCTCGAATAAAAACAGCGCCCATGACCCATTTCGTCCTGGCATTCCGAGGCGCCAAAGACGCATTTCGCAACACTCTCTCGCAGTTTAGTCGGTGACAGGCTACGGGTTCAGGGGAAGCTGCCTCCCATCTCTTTCTACTTTATCAGAGTAAGCGCTGGCGAGGGAGAGACCTCATTCTCCAGCTTTCTGCTCTGTTCAGCTCGAAAAGAGGTTGGAAGAGCTTCCCCTGAACTCTTAACCTGTCACCGAATATATGTATGAACTTTGGACAATCCGATAATTCAAATTGAACACGTATATTTATATCACTCACTCGTGGCTATCTTGAAGGAAGATGAGAGCTGTAGTTTCCTCCCACGCCTTTCCAATTACAATCGGGCTTCATCTATACATCAGTCAGTTATAAATTTATGATGCAATATTCAAGGGACACTGACACATCAAAATCATATTTTTTTTATTATCCGAAACGATTGAAAACGATGCCGGGACATTACCCTCAAAATTCGAAACTTGGGAATTCAGTATTTGTGAAGTAAAAAAACAATTTCCAAATGCCGAATTCGAAGTTCCCGCGCGATCCGCGCCGGTGCGTTGACGTCAAATATTGCGGAGTCCTGCGAGTCGACTTTCTTTCACGACTCCGTGCTGTTGCCACCGCGACCCGAAGCGAGGAGGTGAGGAGCGGGAGATAAGGGCGCCGGCGGACCGAGAAAAACCGGTTTTATTCCGTGCGAGCGGTGCCGCCTGCCCAGGCGGCATGTTTTCCGAGGGAGGATACAAATCCAGGAGGCGACATCACACCGGACTCCGATTTTTGGTATTTCAAAAAGAAGGGCCGTAGTGCGTTCGCAATTGCGTTAAAAAACATGTTTTACGATTGCCGTTATTAAATGTTATAGAAATGTCGCCTACAAAGCTTCTAAATTTCATGATTTTTGACGTCACGAATCAAAAGAAGCGAGGAGGCGAGGAGCGGGAGAGAAAAACGCCAAAATAAAAAGGCGCGCGCGCGCGGGAAATTTTTTTTTGTGCGATGCGGTTATTTTTTTTGCGTGTCTATGACTACAACTTGCATCGTTTTAGACCACGACCGACTTTATTAGGGGCGACCAGGTACTCCGCGTTTCCTTAAGGGAGCACGCGACCAAGAAAAATCACGTGAATGGCTTGGAGGGACCGAAGATGTTCCGCTAGGCGCCGCCCTACCTCAACACCAAAAGCGCGGCGGCCGCTATGCAAGGAAATGGAAGCGGGGATCGGTGGCCGAGTGGGCTAAAGCGCACACCCAGCTCGACGCGCGTGGAGCGAAAGCCCGCGCTGCAGAACCCAGGGATCCTGGGTTCGAGCCCCACCCCTGCCCGTTTCGATCTGGAGGAGCATCGTACCGGCGTGCGGTCGTGTATCACTACCGCGTGGTGCACGTTAAAGACCCCAGGCTAGCGGTTGTACCGCACTGGCTAAATTGCTCATCTACAGCGAGTGACTCGTCGCAACTTTAAAATGGCTGACCAACTACAGGCTGGTAAATATCCCCACAACCCAATTTAGGAAATGGAAGCGTGTTGAACACGTTGGTTTAGGATTATTCGTGTCGCATTTAATAGGCAGGCGCTTATACAAGCACATGGTGTGCATAAAATAGGTTGAAATGGGTCACCATATTTTAGTTTTCTCGGTTAGAATAGTTAGTACTGTGAGCTGAGCATCAGTAGGGTGTACGAATGTACAGGATGGTGCATCCAGTCCGCCTGCTAGAGCCCACTCCCGTGATCGCAATAAAAAATCGAGTTAGATGCTACGCAGGTGGGCCGTGACGCTCTTGGTGAATGTTCGAAGTGAGACACTGCCGATTGGTGATGAGCTGGTGACGGGCGTGTGTTTGTGTTTGTGTGGGGGAGGGGGGGCGGAGGGGGATTTCTAAAGTTGCACAGCACGGGGAGCGAAGGAGTTTTAGTTACGAATTGTATGGGTTAAAATGGGCTGCAGTCCACCAGTGCGAGTACGCCGTAGGGAAGAGGCAAAAGGAAGTGAGGAGTCCGGTAGCAGAAAAGTGGCTAGGAGCCGCGTGGTCGCTACTTGACGTCCATGTTGAAGCGGGTCCCTGCCTACTGAACGGAGGAGGTGTAGTGCTCGATAGGATGGTGTTCGGGGGCCAAGTTGGCACCTCATAATAAGGTAGAAAGCACAACGTTGCACTGACTCGAGGAGGCAGCAAGTTGCCTGGCTGCCGTTTCGCACACCGAGCAGCAAAACTCCAGGATGGGCAACACCAGTGCTGTGAACAGCAATCTGGGCACATCGGGACTGGCTCTCTTGCGGACCGAATGACGAAGCTAAGAGTCACCTTTCCCCGGACGCGACGTTTTGGACATAGCGATCGAAATCGAAATGCTGGTCGATGATGACAGCTATGAGGTGGATATGCGTTGTTCTTGGGATCTCCACTCCGTTCAGGAAAAGTATTGGAGGGGTCGAAGGTTGGCGCGAGGCAGTGATGTGCATGGTAGCGCATTTGGTTTAACTTCGTTATCTTTTGACCGGAGAGGCGCGATCTAGGTCAGCTTGCAGCTCATTACCGAACGTAGATTCGCAATAACGATGAGAAAAGTCCTTAAAACGCAGCCGATTATCCTGAAAACGTTGCCGGTCGTGGAGCGGACACACACAGATACACACGCGAACGCGTCTGCTATACTCTGTTTCATACTTAGCGTTCAACGCTGTCAAAGCTACTGGCGCGAGCGTGGGGCTTGATCTCGTTGATAATTTGCACGCGTTCTCGCGCAAACAAAGCCATAGATGAAGGCACACGCTCGCGCCAGTAGCTTTGACAGCGTTGCACGCTAAGTATGAAACAGAGTATAGTGTGTAAGCTATAGCGCCAGAAAACACGGAGGCGGTTCAGCGTACTAGAAGAAGTACTAAATAAGCAAAAGCAAATGCGGCGCGCTTGCGCTGCCTCGGGTGACCTGGTCGCCCCCATAAAGTCGGTCGTGTTTAGACAACAAAAAAAATAAAAAAATACCACCCTTGGGGTGTCAGTTTCCTTTGAAGAAGAAAGTTCGGACCAATGTCTTGGAAAATCTCGAAACCAAATCTCGAAATGAAGACTCCGCAACCGACGTTCAGACCTCGCCTAAGCGTTGGACAGAAGCCATCGGCTTTCCGAGAGGTGAAATAGGGGTAGTCATTTTCTCTTTCTCTCTCGTTCTCTCTAATTCTTCGTTTCCAAAGTACGCGCTTCGCATTGCTGTAATGTGAATATTTTTAGTCTATTTTTGTCTATGTTTTCATCTACCGGTCATTTTTTGGGTATTTGTGAACGTGAGCGGATGAACCAAATATGGATTTTGGAAGACAAGCAGTCACAAACACACGTGAACAGAGAAGCAGACATGTCCATCCGCTTGTAATCGATAGGGGCGGTACACGAGGCACGCATTGGCAGACAGGCGTACTTTTCTCCTGCTCTTGCTGCCCGGCGGCAGGCTCTCGCGGCCAAAAATATGAGGCTGCTTCTGACCTTTTACTTCGGTAACTAAAGATTTTGAAACTTTCACGTCTGGTCCCAACCCCTAGCACTTGATGCTAGTGGATCTTGCGCTATCGGCAATACGTAGTTAATTTTGCTGGTGCGAAAGGCACGGTTCGTTTTCCTCGTCTCAATCCGTATTTTGCGTCCAAAGGACCTATCCAGACCTTGGCGCTAAATTGGAAAACATTGCTAGAGCAATGCCGGCTATCCCCATTATTTCGTGCCGCATGAAGAGTGGAGGGTACAAAAGCAGCAGTGAGGGGTGACAGGGAAGGAGCCCACGTCATTCTTTTATGGCTTTCGGACACGAGGCAGGGGGGGGGGGAGATCGTGGGATGGTCCAATCTAATCAAGCAAGAGTTAGGATCGATGCTCCTTTTATTACTGTCACCCAGTGCGCGATGCACCGTGCTCCGACACTATTCATTTTCTCTTGCACTTCCCTTATACTTTATTTGGCGAGCGAGCTGTGATTTCTTTCAATACGCATTCTGAAAGAATCAATAAACACAAACATCGAAATGTTTGTCATAAGCATCGCCAATTTGCGACACGGAATTTTGAGCTCGTTTTGTTCGCCAGACTTTCCACGTGCATTTTTTTTGCAAGACAAAAAAAAAAAAAGCTGCGGTGCACGCATTTTTTAAAAAACACGGGGGCGTGGACAACAAATTCTCTTTCACAATTTACCAGATGACGTAAATGAAGACAAATATTTTGTAGCGCCTCTAGCGTCGTTGAGGCGAACACATAGTTCCGCTTGGTTATTCAGCTTAGGGAATTAGATGGGTGGGGACATCCCGGAGAATGAATGGTGGGGGTATTTTTAGAATATTGCGACGACGTAGAAATAAAATAAGACGGCATCCAACCAACCTACTCTAAATGTGCGTTTTTTTCTTCTTTCTTTTTTTTAGTTTGCGAGAGTGCTTCTAGAATAAAATTATATGGCTTTTTGTAATAACTGGGTCAAAGTTTATCTGATAGCAGGGTAAAGAAGACCTTGGTCTATGCCAGTCTTCAAATACACTTGAAGTGTTTTCATTTTGTTCTTGTTTTTGTGAACGGTGCACAGCATATATATATACTGTATGCTGTGGAAAAAAGGAGCAAGTCTATAGTTCCTTGTAGAACGCATGCCAAAGCGATATTTCTTAGCAGGAGGGCTCTGCTAGCTCTCAGAAGTTTCAGAGTGTATACTTTACTGCTATGCATTCCTAACATTAGTCTTCGCTTTTTTCAAACAGTTAAATAAACGAGAGACGATAGAACGATAATGCGTTCTAATGTACTCGCAGTCTCTGTAGCAAACGTGTTAGACAGCTTATCGCCAAGGGGAGTGCATGCCTGTTGCCCTCCATACGACTCGCTGAGTACGTCACTTTGTCACTTATCTCATTGGTTGACCTGTTCAAAGAAACACCGTTGACTGGTATTCCGCCTTCTGAGTACAGCAGTGTGCTACTGAGAGCGTAGGATGCAGACTTCGGCTAAGTGTTTTGCAATAGCATCATCATCAGACCATGAGTGCCGAAGTGATATATAATAAGACAATACAGTATAGCTATCAGGAGGTTGTATAAATAGCAGATTCTTTTCATTTCGGCATTTTAGTGTATTAATATTAATCTGAGAGTGTGCCTACAGTCTCAGAAGCCATTATATGCACCTCATTCAATCAAAACCTTGTTTTGTCCTGCCGATAAATTTGAGAACTGTGCAACGTCTAAACTAGCGCTTTTAAAGGCCGACGTACAAGGAAGATAATCATCTTAACGCTCCCCCTCTCGTAAGCTGCGAGGGGAGCCAGGTTGGGGCAAGGTGAAAGTGGAGAGGATATAGAAAAGGAGGAGCCAGGCAAAAGTGGAAAGCGCGAAGTGTACGTCGGCCTTTAAGGCAATTTGGACGACCTGAAAAACTAAGTTTCTCAACGTATCGCGCTGCAATTTACTACAGAGGTGAAAGCAGGCGTGGACGTTTGTAGTAAAAAAAATAATAATAACTTGCCTCATTCAAAGAAAAGAAAAAAGAAGCAGAAACCTGTTCTGGGCAATATACGCCGCCACATCGCAGACGATGTACGCGTAGAGATAAGTGCTGCCGACAGATGGCGTACGCCGCGTCGAGGGACGCTCTCAGAAATGGTAAAACAAAATGGCTAGGTGGCGTGAGCTGCCGCCCGATACAAAGGGCTCAGCCGGATTCATCCATCCATCCATCCATCCGACGGCCGGACGATTCGGGTTTGATAGCAGACTATCCCGGAAAAGATCGCGAATCGGCCGGCGCGCTTTCGACGCGGTGTACTTCATATGTCGCCAGAACTTATCCCTATGCTGGCATCGTCTGCGAAGTGGCAACGTAAAGTTCCCACAACAGTTTTTTTTTGTTTTTTTTTATTGAGGCAAGTTTTTTTCCTTGAATTTTTACCGTAAATTTCCATCACCTACATGCAACTCTGGAGTAAATTGCAACGCGGTACGCTGAGAACCCGATATTGCGGGCCATGAAAAACATTAGTTTACATGCTTTTTCACAAAGTGAGAGAGGCAGTTCTTTTCAGTACTGCCTAATTTTACTCAATAGGCGGAAAATAGTAATTTTCACATCAATTCCGGTGTTTATTCCTTCGACAAGATTCAATGTTCGTAAAAGACGAAAGACAAGCTTTGAAGTGCTCTCACTATTATTATCATTCTCTGAGTAAAAAAAAAAAAGAGCTTAACAGATTACGTACATAGTGTCGTGTGTTGTATTTTTTGCTTTATTTTTACTTTTTTTTGTAGCTGTTTACGATAACGATTGTCAGATCTAATCTAGCTCGTAAGTGCGGAACAATGAAACCATGAGAAACTTTCACTAGGCACTGGGTTCCCGTGATAACCCCTCGTGAAGATCAATAAGGGACAGCGGTTAAATTTGTCCCAACGCCAGACGTGATCTAAGGCAGGTCGATTCATTACTGCAGTGACATGGCATTTCGGGCGAGAAGTGACAACGTCGGAATGCTCTACTGCACGGGTTTCCGTCAAGCAACCCTTATTAAATGGCAGTGCCAACAAGAACAATGTCTGCGTTTCTTCAGTGTCCCAATAGGAGTAGGGACCTGGAACTAGGATATGTTCTATCAGTGGGGTGGAGCGCTAGGTGTACGCACAGTCGCAATCAAACTTAACTGTAACGCTCAAACAAACGTTATTTTGTTTCTTTCTTTAGGCGCTATTTGGTTAGCCCGTTTCAGACAACGTTAAACTAGCTGCATCAAAATTACGCCATAATCAGAACGGTTTTATTTTATCGTTATTTAATTTTTGTGTCGGGAAATCAACTGTGTAATGTATGGTAAAAATAAAGATACAAAAAAAATTAAAAAACAGTGTTTATTTTGTTTTTTTTGCATTTGATGTGAGAATTTACCGCTCTCTCTTTGAGCTCTGAGATGGGCCCGCCGCCACTTGACCTATTAGTACCACCGGCTGCCTCTCGGCAGCCGGTGGTACAAGTCTCGCGGTCGGGCGTTACAGTTAAGTTTGATTGCGACTGTACACCAGAAAGGTTGTGATATGGATTACATCAGTGCTTATTAAAAGTCAAGTATTTTCCGAGAATGTTTTTTTTATTATTATTACTTAGGCGCCATTTGAAATAACTTGTTATTACAATTCTACCTACTTTTCTTTCAGCAGAGGACCACTTGTTATTAAAAGAAACTATTTTTGCAATATAATTACATTTCTTTTATATAAACATTCAATATATGGTCTCATCTGTCTGAAAGAGCAGCATCTATTTGAGGGTTAAGAAGTGAGTTCATCTTAGATATTCGGTTATGACTACAAGGTTTGACTGAGAAAATAAAGCTATTCTTTGGCCTGCAAACATAAATTACTCATCGCGAAAGGCTGGAACTGTGTGTGCATGTGGCACCAGTGGTGGTGATAAAATGCGATTTTTCAGAACGCGACGTTATCTAGATCCAAACATAGAAAGAGAAGAACGAAATGTTTCTGTGAAACACATTCTCAAACTTTCGCATTCCATCACCATCGCTGGCGACGCACACTCATGCAGTCTCATATTTCTGCGGTGCGTAGTTCATTTATACAGATCATACATCATGGTTTCATTTCTTTCAATCTAATCCTGCGCATTTGCTTTCACAGTATTACGCCGGGCATATTGATCCTTCGGTTAAGGTAGTTATAGGCGTCGCCTTAGGACGTTATAACATACTAGCATTCACCAGTGGTTTAAAACCTTTCCGTAGCATCCAGCGCACAAACGACAACCAAGCGACCTTAGCAGAGTGCGTGAACTCCCCTCTACCTTATCGCTTCATCTGCTAAGTGCCGCACGCTTGTATCACAATTTCGTGTTCCGGTGTGTCCGCCAGATGGACACCGAAAGCAGACGAAGGTATTAGGACTGATATAAAAACATTAGGCTAATAGATAAGCGTGCACCCTATTTCGCAATGCGCCCGTTTGTTTTCATTCATTGCGTCTTTTCCCACCTGACTAATACTGCTGGCGAAGTAGAGAACTCAGGTAGCGTGACGGACATGGAAACAATAAAAGAGGTCTATCAATATGAGCAACCACGGCACTACACTAAAGGTGCGCTCACACGTATAACTTTTTTTTCTTTCTGATTAGTAACACCGATGAAGCTCATTCGTGACTTATCTCAACAACGTGCTCTTCTGTATGACCCGACGGCATCATAGTAGTGACGTAACCTCAAACCTGGATTAAAACATTAAAATTATACATGGAGCACAAGTGCCTTGACTCAAAAAAGACAAAAGTAGAGACCTTTGCAAAAATCGCCTTCTGCGCGCTGCCATCTTTGTCTGCTGGGCTGTGGAACGCCTTCTGAGCGTGCGCATGTTGTTCTTCTGTGCGGTATATCAGACGCTGCGCATGCGTCCACAACTCAGTGACTCCACATTTTTCACCCGGGTGATAAGCGATGGAAACGTTTATAAATGCAACATATAGTCTCTGATTAAGCCAGAAGCTTCTGGCTTCTGGCTTTTGGCTTCTGGCTTCTGGCTTCTCACTTCTGGCTTCTCGCTTCGAGCTTCTCGCTTCTGGCTTCGTGATTCGTTCTTCAGCATTTTTATCAGTTGATGCCTAAACCTCAATGACAGCGGAGTGATATGAAGATGACTGATACGCGCCACGACTTGCGTTTCGTCAACTGTCAGTCACTATATATGCAATTGCTCGTTGAGTACACCAGCGTTTTTGCTGGAACTTTCTTCATCAAACCCGAAGTGGAGCTTTGACGTCCTGAATGCTGCAAACTAATTACCAGACTCCGTAGCAGATGGAACGAGATGGGCGCGTTATTGAAGGTATTTTTGTCATAGACCATTCTCAAAGGTTCGTCAAGCAACATTTGCGGTCGCCATTTTTCGGGGCACAAAGCCTGTGATTGGATCCGAATCCTTGCCGAACAGTGAGTCAGCACTCATGATCGACACAAGTTCAGAGTACATGCCTAAGCAATGACGGACTCGAAAAATTGGCGCACCAGCAACTACTACATGGCGTGTAATTTTTAAATGGGTCTATCATAAACTCCCAATTAAATAGCGGCTCCAACAGCGTGGATTTAATCCCCTTTCCACCGCTTCACATTTCGGTCAGCAGGCGGTGCCAGTTTTCGCTTCTAACTTGAGTAGGCCATAGCTTACCACGATCGCTCCTTCCCGTTTCTTCCGCTGGGTGGCGTCGCCTACTCTGGAAGTGAAAATAGGGACGTGTACCTAATGCATTTTCGATGTACTACGTGCCGAACTAAGAAAGTACTTGCGGCATGCGTTCGAGCGAATGTCTAAAATATATTTAAACGGCCAGGGCATGTTCAACATAAAGCTTAAACTTCGTTTACACTGTGCATACACCACAAGCGTAAAGATGAAAATGGGCCCCTTTTCTTTTTTTACCCCCTTCCCCCTCGCTAAAGTTAGGGGTTTGTACTCTGGTATCCATGCATGTTTGTTCGTCCTTGTTACATTAATTAAGCAAGAAACTATGTAAAACATTAAGCAAGAAAACCAACACCCTCCATGTTAATATTTTAACGACCTTGCAAAATGTAAACACTGGCCGCCATTACAATCCGTCTACCGGTAATATCAGAAAGTCATTGTCATCATCGATCATTTCAAATAAAACTCGTGAACCTTGTAGTCAAAACAGCGTCTTTTACACCGTCCCTTAAAAACCTTTTCCTCTCAGCAGACCTCTCGCACGTCAATAATTTGGGCCGGCCGAGGGTGGCAATGAAAGGCCAAAATTGTCTTGGTGTAGAAATTATAAACGTGGCCCACCTGGCGTAACATCTGATATTTTAGTTGCTTTTAAAATTAATGCATAGCGGAAGCCTGTATTTTCCTCTTGCTGAAGGTATATGAACGTATCTATATCCGTAAATTTGGCACATTTTCAATCGGAGGAATGCGAAAGCTACTGCAATAACCACTAAACAAAGTAGCGTGCTTAAAACTCAGAATTTCCGTTGGAAAGTTAATGAACGAATTGTCTATAAAATCTCCGCCTGCGAAGCACGTAAAATACTGAAGTAACAAGTATGCAGAGCGCTTGAAAGCCAACGTAAATATATTATCCCCAATTTTTATATTTTGAACTTTCAATTCAATTACCTCCATCAAAACTGCTATATTTCGTTTCAGCTAAAGTCCAGACGCAGCCGATGCTACAAGTGCGAGCTCGGGGATTTCAGCGTCCCTGCCAAGCACGCCCGCTCGTACCGTGCAAGCACTGTTCAAGGCTACATGCTCGCGCTTGTAGCACTGGCTGCTTCTCGACTTAAGTTGAAAGGAAGTATAATGAATTGGATAGGGTAAAGTGTGTTATCGTAAGCAGAATCAGCTGAAACGCCGGAGCACGAGTCCTTCGATCCATGCCACGCTCCCTCGAGGCTGATAAAACAGAGTAGTGGAGAGGGGGCTTTGGGGGTGTACATAGAGCCGTAAATGAACAGTTTGGTCATTCATTGGGAAGTATAGGACACAAATTAGGCGACGCAATTGGCCGAAACCGTGCTGGGCGTGTTCCAGGGCGTCTTCACAAATTCAATTGTGGCAAACCAGAAGCTGGAAATAATACCCTGGTGGTGGTCGCGAAAAACAAACTTAATAAGTGCGTCGGAGTAACTCTCGGTGATTGAAAATATGGCGCGCGGAATGTTTCAATAACGGTCATCCAAAATCATCGTGGAAGAGTGTGACTAGCGGAACGATCTACATAATCCGTACGCCAGGCGCCGAGAGCCGGAAATCTGCCGTCCGAGTACTCACACTTTGTCCGAGCAAAACGGAGTTCAGCGGCACATTCACTTCTTACATCTTTCTGCATGGTCATAATCGAAACATCACGTGCACCCTATTTTCAACCATGAATGGTTACTTCATTTAACTCTTATGCGCTTAATAAAACCATATACTTATGATCCAAGCTCTTTCTCGCTACCACCGCTAGGGGATTCTTTTAGGCTTCTGGTGGGCCAAGAGGGCATGCCAAGCCCTCTTTCTGCGTCTGGTGCACACCCTGGCTCTGCTCGTGCCTCCCATTGACCAAAGTCTCTCTACACGGCTCTGGGTGTGCACATCGGAGTACGAGCACCCTCTCGCAGCCCCCTCTCCACTCCCAAGTTTCACCAGCCTTGAGTTAGCGCACCATGTTTCGAGGGCAACGCGTCCCGGCGTTCCCGCTCATACTGTAATGTTCTTAAAAAACCTCTGACACGCCAAAAAAAAATTTTTTTTTTCATGCTAGGCGTTGAAATGGCATATCAGGACATCACAACAAAAAAATATTTCACTATAGAGTTGCGTAGTTTTTTATAACAAAATAGAAATACGAGGCCCAATTCAAAGTTCCCGCTGTGCACTGTAACGTAACAGTGTACCCCAAGGTGTCGGGGCGGTCAGAAGGGAGGCAGAGCCGTTTATACTGAGAGAGTTTGCCCTTTTTAAGGATATTTTCACAGTCTGGCAACCACAGCAGCGTAGTCTGACAACCGGGGGATGACTAATTCCGTCCGCCATTTTGTGGCTCTGACTCATAGGAACTCTATGCGATTTCTCAGGAATAAAGAAGAGAAAGAAGTAACGCCATTTTGTGTTATCGCGAAATCCGCTAGTTCTAGCGGGCAACAAGCTCCGCCCATTGGCCAAACTCTCTCAGTATAAACGGCTCTGAAGGGAGGCATCGCCGGAAGTCACGTGAGTTGTATCGCTCCTCGTGCTTACCGCGAGCGCGTGTAATATTTTTTTTAAATATTTTTGTTATTCTCCGCATTTCCACGAGCGATCCAAGCAGGCGAGGTTTCTTTTATTTGCTTTTCATCGCTTAAAGGGCATCTCCGCCGTAATTTTGATGGTCACCGATTTCTATAAAATTTTCACCATGTATTTGGATGCCCTTCCTGAGCATGTGTACAAAATATCTCGGAAAAATATTAATTTTCTTAGAAGAAAATGAATTTTGAAATTTACATGTACACACCCAAATCACTTGCTGCCGCCCTACTGGCAACACTGAGCAAGAGCGGCACACGGAGGCTGCCATGATGGCGCTGACGTTGCCGTGACGTCAGATGTTGGTCAGGGTGCTTGCTTTGTAGCTTGTTGGTGCTAGCGACTGTCTGCTTTTTGCTTATGTTATCGGTTTATACAGTTATGTAAGAGCGCGTTATGGCGACTGGAGGAAATTGGTGTTGTGCCGTAGGGTCTCGCGCTACGGAAGCGTGGCTTGAAAACACCGTCTACTAAAACCGTCTATTGTCAGACCCCAAGATATAACAAAAAGTGCCTCCCATTAAGAGGCATAACGTCGATCAGTTTTTCTTGGCATGCTAGCAACAAAAGCTGCCTTACCATTCCGCTTCGGAAGCGGCATCTGGGTCCACATGGCGGCGGATCACGAATGCAGCCGCCGCTGGCGGTTCCTTCGGAGGCGATGCCGGCGGATCGTATGAGAACGGGTTATCGTCATCGTCCTCAAAATCTAGCGGCATATCCTCATCGTTGCTCGATTCAGACGAGCCTGATGAGTCCATTTTTATCCGCGGCACGAACACAAAACAGTGACCTGCTGCCAGGCTGGCCAGGCTCAAACTGCACACGTGCGAGTGTTTATACCATATGTGACGTCACGTCAAAATGGCGGACCAGTCGAGTGGCAAGTTAGTTTCGGTATCGATTTCAGCGTATTTTGACGATTATAAATTATGTAAACAATTTTTTAATGATTTAACCGCTGCTATAGGCTAAATTTTTAGTACCCTTTCCGAAAATATGTTTCGATAAAAACGCTCAAATTTAAAGCGGAGCTGCCCTTTAATGTTGCTGTAAAGGTAGAAGAAGCGGAGTCAGTGAATTGACATGATCAACTACAATGCTGTGTGAGGGACTGTCCCGGTATTTCAGCAACTGAAGAAGAGATCACACTGCATGCATTTCCGAGAGACATACATCGGCCGCATGTGCACCTAGTAAACAAGTTCTACTCATGTTCTAGACAAAATACGTACTTTGTGCTCGACGTTTACTTGTACTTGGTACACAAACCAGTTCGTATTCTTTAGACAACAGGCATCTTTAGCCTGGAGAGTATCCGATGATTCAACGACCTTGGTGTCTGAACCTTCAGCAATGCGATCGGGCGTGTCGTATGCTAGCAATCCTAATTTCTGCGAGCATTCTAATTTTTTTTTCAAAACTTGATAGCTTGTTTTGCGCCCAGTATAGCTCTGTATCATCAGACTAACGGCATGCACTCGTACACTTGCTTGTTGTACTCGCAACGCTTTCATCATTGTCCTCCATCACGTCGATCCACTGACTCTTCGTCCTCAAATTTTACAGCACGCAAACGAACCAACGGTGCAGCGATAAAGAGCTAGTGGAACTGAAACTTCGTTTTCTACAATCGCTCGTACAAAAGAGCAGAATAAAAAAAATATCTTAGGCACGGTCGCGGAGAGCACGAGGAGTGCAACTCACGTGACTTCCGGTGAACCCACTTTTAGTAACGTAGGTCGATGCCTCCCTTCTGACCACCCCAACACCTTGCGGTACACTGTTACGTCAAAGTGCACGGCGGGAACTTTGAAATGGGCCTCGTATTTCTATTTTTTATAAACAAACTACGCAACTCTTTTATTGAAATATTTTTTTGTGATGTCCTGATATGCCATTTCAACTCCTAACATGAAAAAAAAAATTTTTAGCGTGTCAGGGGCCCTTTAAAGGACATTCCTGCAAACAAATTTCATCGCCTAATAGGGCTTCATTCCTGGTTTTCACTGCTGTTGGCACACATTACCTTGTACTTCCGCGGGTCATCACTTGAGCCGGAAATCGTGAAATCGCGCCGAAATAATGAAACGTAGTGATGTTATGTGGCCAAGACTGAACGTAGTACTTGGTCGTAAGCAGCAGCATACACAGTCTGTTCAAGAGCTTATATTAAATGGGCTACCAGTATCAGGAACGCTGCTGGCTGACTCTTTCAATAACTTTTTCGTATCACTGGCAATAATCCACTCAGCCTTCAATACTTAAAATCCAGAAATCGTGAAAGCGCGTTTCTAAGACATACTGACGCTGACGAAATTCGCCAGATATTTCTTTCCTTCCGAAACAGTAGTTGCTGTGATGCTGATGATCTGCAAATTCGCCCAGTTAAACACGTCTTAGATATAATTTGCCCTGTTTTAGAAAACGTGTATAATCTTTCGCTTATGTATGGCGTATTTCCAAAACATATGCAGTTAGCTAAGGTGAGCGTCCTATTTAAAGGGGGTGACAAAATGAATTATCAAATTATAGACCAATATCAATTCTTCCCGTTTTTTCAAAGTGCCTTGAAAAAATTATTAATTTTAGAATGACTTCATTTTGTGAAAAACATAGTATAATAACAGACTCTCAGTTCGGCTTCAGAAAGGGTCGCTCAACAGAGGCAGGACTTCTGACTCAAAAAGAACTTATCATCTCTGCAATAGAACAAACATTACTCACACTAGGGGTATTTATAGACTTTTCGAAGGCGTTCGATAGAATAAACCACGAGACCCTACTAAGGAAACTCGAAATTTATGGGTTTCAGGGGATATTTTTAGATTTATTAAGAAGTTATCTTGAGTATCGCTGCCAGAAAGTTGTTATAAACAATAAAACGTCAGGTATTAAACCCATTCATTCTGGGCTACCCCAAGGTAGCATCCCTGGACCGTTGTTATTTAACATTTATATAAACGACATAACATACATTGATGATAATACCCGATTTGTTATTTACGCTGACGACACTAACTTATTTTTTAAATCTACAAATACTAAAGAATTAATTGATCATGCAAATAATATGCTAAGCAAGCTAGACAAATGGAGCATATACAATTCCTTAACCATAAACACATCTAAAACAAAGGCTGTCATTTTTAGGCATAGAAACCAGAAAGTTAATGTTGAAACCAATCTTATGATTGGCACCTCAAATGTGGATATTGTTCCTTCAGTAAAAAACCTAGGAGTGTTCTTTCAAGAACACTTAGTTTGGAATAAACATATTGAGATGGTTGCAAATAAACTTGCCCGCGTTGTTGGAGTACTGACAAAGCTGTGATATTCTCTACCAACTAGTATAAAATTGATTATTTACAACTCACTTTTTCTCTCGAACATCACCTACTGTCATTTAGGTTGGTGGAACACAACCAGGGCAAACACTTCAAAAATATTCTTACTACAGAAAAAAGCCGTTCGCGCTATCTCTAGTTCAGCCTACGATGCTCACACAGAACCACTTTTTAGGTGTCTTAATGTTTGTGCTGTACAGTTTTTATATAATGACTTGCTGCTTAAGAGATACTATGCGGGAAAAAAACAAAATAACAATTTTATTGAGCAATTATCGAAATTAAAAAGAAACACTAGCAGCTATAACACACGTCACAGTGAAATGTGGAATATACCCTTTGCACGTACAAATTACGGTACTCAATCAATTCTTTACACACTGCCATCATTACTCAATTCCCACACTCATTAAAAAGTAAATGTGTTTTTGATGTTATTATGTTTCGTTTTATACAATCTTGTTTTTCCGGTTTTTGTTTTCACTGCATTATTGGCCTAACATATGCTAAGTTCTGTTTTGCAAACTGCTGTATAGATTGTTACTTCTTCCTTGTTTACTATTGTATAATAGCCGCTGTCGCTAATTAGATCAATCGGGGGCACAGGCCTCGTTAAGCCACACTCCAGTGGCTTTTTGTCTGTGTTCCCGACATCACCATCCTTGTACGATGTGGTGTCAAATAAAATTTGATTTGATTTGATTGAAAAAAGAAAGGGCGGCAAGAGTAGTGGTAGTTAAAGAAATAATAAAAATAAACTTGTCTTTTATTTCGATAAACCCGGGGAGCAGAAAATGTGTCGCACGAACATTCTTCGTGCTTTCTGATTTGTTATACTTGGTTGCAGGGAGCTTTAGGTGGTTTCGGATGTGGTCCATGCCGAAGACACAAATATGCGCTCCCTTTGTTTTGTCAAAAGGGCCAGAACAAGCGTAAAGTTATTCAGAAATGGAGTGTTGATGGGTGTGCTTGAACTGGAAGGTTTCACGGGTCCTACTTCTTTTACAAGGGTGCGCGTTGCGCCTTCACTCTAAGAAATGCCTGCACGTCTACTTACCCGCAAATCCTCTAAAAGCTAATCTCTGCGATCTACGAAATCAGCTCAGCGAATGAGGAGGCGGAACGTCTGTTTAGACCAGAAATGAAGTCTGGGCTGTGGCATTACGCAATGCAAACATGGCGCATTGCATTGCATAATGCCACAGCGCTGACTTCATTTTGAGGTTTAAACGGATGTTCCGCCTCATCATTCGCTGACTGATTTCGTCGATCGCAAAGATTGGCTCTTTGGGTGTTTTGCGGGTAAGTAGACGTGCAGGCATTTCTTAGTCTGTTGAGTTTTTTTGTGCTCTCGGATTGCGAGGAGCCCCTTGTGGTAACGAAGTATGTTACGTTATAAGTTGATGACGAACAGTGTGCGGCAACATGACCTAACCCAGCGGTGTTCAGACTAGGGCACCACAAAAACCATGGAGGGGGAAGGGGAGAATAATATTTTATCCCGTTCGGCTAGCACAGAACTGGGCAGACCAACTTACGTTGCCGCCTAGTGTACATACAAATGATCAACGTATCTCGTCTATACAACTATTCCTGGCCATGAACAGGCTGGGTCGATTTCATACGACGAGCTCGAATCGCGCCTGCAAAACCTGCGCGAACTAAATTTCTGCGATTGGACGACGATGCTCGGTCCCAGAACGCCAATGTCCGTACTCCCGGACGCCCGAACGTCAACATTGTATTGGCAGCACAAAATTATGGGCATCTCGTTGTTTCCCAAGTTCATGTCCGAGCGATTCGAGCTGGTCATGTGAATCATACCCTGCACGCTCACGACCAGGAGCAGAAGTTCTGTAGACATGATATTCACGATATTGCGGGGATCGCCTGATTCGGGAAAGGTTTCATGCTGCGGCAGTGACGTCAACTATATCACGTAATAAACTATAGGGATAGAGGGAGATTTATTGCTCCCGCTAGTCTATATACTAACTGTAGCGCTCGTACTTGTGACGTCCTGCGCCCTCTGCGCTATTTGTGGGTGCGTTATGATATGTACCCGTGGCGCGGCGGTATCACGGGAAGAGCTACGCCTCTTCATTCGGGGGCTAGCTGCGTGCCGACAATCGCCTGCTACTGCAAGTTCATGTGAGTCCTATTTTGTCGAGATACTTGCGCCTCCGTTAGCTTCCTTCTCGTGGCACCGAGTAAAAGTGTTGAACTGCGAATGATATATAAACCGGCAATTCTCGATTCCCACTGCGCCGCTTTGTAAATCTCACTCATTACGGTTACTGATGTTTATGTAGCATTGCATGAATAATGTACAATTAACTATGACTATTTATGCCTCCTAAATTCTCTGTATTCATATGTATTGCCTGCAATGGGATTTGTAGGGCCTCTGTGGTTAAGACTGAAGCTTACTTGCGCTGTACTCCGTTCACCGTTAAGCTGAGACTGCTGCCGAAGCTACAAGCGCGAGCTAGCCCGCGCTCCTGGCTTTGAGACATGCATTTCTAGCGTGTTCCGCTCGTCCTGAGAAAGAACTCTTCGAAGCAGCGACCTCGAGACCTCGTGCTCGTGGCAATGTCTAAAACGGTGAGTATAGCGCCCAGAAAAGACAACACGGAAGAAAATAGAACATACACAACGCTCTATGTTGCCCTGGACTTTGTGTAAATGGTTTTCGTTATACCCGAGCGTAACACATTTCGCATGAAACCCCGCTCCTAAGCATATTCTGTGCTAATAGAGTATGAAACGTATACTAAGTTCTAATCTCCCTGTCGTTACCACTTTGACTGCTACCCCGTTGTTGCTAGACCTCGCACGCCGGCTATTTTATTTGCCCACGTATATAATTGAGTCGTCCGCACGAGGGACTGAAACAACAGAGATCGGCGCTGCCCAATATCGGCGCTCGCGTGCTTTTATTACGTCCGAAGCAGGCCGCCTGGTCTTGAAAGCATCCTTAACGCCGCCGGCGCAGCGAAAAAGGGGCCCTCCCTCAGCGCAGGCGAGAGCAGTTCGAATAATATTTGCTTAACTCCGAGCCTCGTGCATATTGATTTCCAATAGGGTACCCGCGAGGACAATCGCGAGACGGACGACGACGACAACGACGCGGCCTGGGTCTCAGACTTCTGAGGCCCTCGTGGGATGCCCGCCTGAAGCGCTGTGCCCGCAATTATTTATCCAGATCTTTCTGTCCTACTCTCTCTCTCTCTCTATCTCTCGAGCGCGCTTTCACCAGACATGCAGGAACTGTCCCGCTTCGGGGTTGTCTCCCCGCAATTAGAAACTCCGAATAGGACACTCTGCAGGTTCCAAGGGAGGTCGGTGGTCGGGTATTGGAGAGAAGTTCCAGAAAGGCGGCTAAGAGAGTGCTTCGCGTAGGTAGGAATTAAGGGTAACAATTTCAGCTCGTGCCGAGGTTCTGGTTACTGTTTTGGATGTGCATTAACTTCAAGGCGCCTTTTTTAATTCGTTTATTATCAGTCAGGTGCATATATATTTTGCTGAAAAGGCAAATGGACCCATACCCAATAGGCTGGTTCGGGTTCATTAAAAATTTGAAATCTGATACATATAGAATGAGCAGCACAGGTTATTAAGAAACTAAACAGAGTTCTACAAAAAAAAACAATATATAATCATCATAGGAGCAACGCTAATTTCAGTAAACCAATAGAGTGTTTATCAGGGTGAATGTGAAGGAAGAAAGAGGTGGTGTTTGAGGGCTGGACTAAAATTATGTGAACACGAAGATCATTAGGCAGGGAGTTCCATATTTTTGTTCCGCGAAAATGAATTAATCTTTCCCCATATGTGTTATGACATGGCGGAAGATTAAAATGCCCAGATAAATTATTTCTATTTAGAGGGGCACATTTTTAAAGTATTGTTATTGCAAAGGGGTTGCTATCGGTTACAATTCTATAAGACATCGTAGCAATTTTATGTTTTATTATTTCTCGGAATGTAAGAATGCAAAGTTGATTAAATAAAACACTCGATTATCCCGTGTAATGTAAGTGGGGTATATTTCGAACGGTTTTTTTTTGTATATTAATTATTGGCACGAGGTAACTAACGCAAGTCGTACAGCATTTGAGATGATTTCGAAATATTGAAAAGTAAATTGTTCTTGAAGTGTGAAGGTCGAAACACTTCTGTGACTTTAGTAAAATGTAACTTTCGTATGTCCAACTTTGACAGGCTATGTTATGTGCTGTTGTCAGTTAAAGTGGATTTTGAATACCGTATTTTCCGGGCCATAGTCCGCGGACTATACATGTTTAAAAGTTGAAATTTTAGGCTGTGCGGACTATCTACGCTTGCAGACTATACAGGACTTTTTTTTCAGTATCGTTGATTATGACGAGACGAGACGGGTTTTGTAAATGAAAGAGTATGTTAATGATGATTTATGTATAATACAAGCTTTTTTGTGAGCTAAGAAAGCAGACATTTGTCAAGGTGTGCCGCTCATGAGAAGTTTTTCGTGTCGACTAAGCACCAGGTGCGGACTATGTACCGAGTGCGGACTGTGCACCGGGTGCGGACTATAGTCCGGAAAATACGGTATTACACCCTAATATTTGAATGAATTTGCTTTCTCAGTAATACAATTATTAATATAAATTTCGCAGTTGTGAAAGTTACTATTTTTTTATTAGAACGAAATATTACGAAGTTTGTCTTTTTTACATGAAGATTCGATTTGTTCTAATCGCACCAATCTTCAACAAGGATCAGATGCTCATTAACTAAACGTTTTATGTTATCTAATGGTTGATAGGAGTATGAAAGGGCTGCGTCATCAGCGTACATTATTATTTGTGGGCGGTTAATTAATTTGGAAATGTCATTGACATATAATGAAAAAAGTAAAGCTCCAAGCACTATTCATTGTGGGACCCAGTAAAGTTCGTCCCTTGTGTAAACAGATGATGACTGCACAGCGGTGTCTTGCGGGGCCAATCGTTTGATGAGCCTTGTTTAGCGGATGATCAGAAGAGTGCGACAGATGCAGGAGGACTTCGTCTAAATCGTTTATTTAGACGTTACGAGCTATTGTACACAGTATATACAAAGCAAGGAAAAATCCCCGTCCTCCAAATTAGTCCGAGTCCAAGCCAGAAAGGGCTTCTCTCTCCCCAGTCACGGGCTTTTGAAGACGCTGACCCCCTCACTCTCGGGCGAGGATCAACCAATCATTTCAAAGTTTTGCTGGAGCCACGTGATATCCACCGTCCAACAGTTGGCAAGGGCGTCGATACACATTCGCTAACTTGCCAACGGACTACAGCCGACAGCTCCGTAACTTCGTCCCTGCATCCCGTTGCAGACACAGCGGCGCCACTCCGGAACCCCCAGGTTGAAACCCAAGAAGCCCCGTAGAATGCGCAAGCCTCCAGATTCAAAAGAAAAACAACATCCCTTCCCGAGGGGTCATCCCGATGGGGAGACACAGGAAGACGCCCTCCAGGGGGGCCGCGCCGGCGGAAAGGCCCACATGGTCCCCCGTTAGAAAAACAAAACTACACAAAACGACCGGGGAGGGAGCATCATACACGCCGCCGGACAAGACGACCGTCGCCCGGCCGTTCGAGAAACCAGCCTTCTTTCCCAGACCAATTTCTCCAGCCAATCTGACCACACCATCGCTGTCGCAATGCATTGAGGGAAATTTATATTTCTGCACGTGCAACAACCTCGCTGGAGCTCTGCGCGTGTAGGTCACGAGACGCCACGAACCCGTTCGTGCAAGGCCGTCTGCCTGCTGTGAACTGAAGTTATGGCGGCGTCACGCATCCTCCAAACGGTTGGTGAGATCGGTTTATTGGTGTAATAGTGAATTTAAACTCTAATACTCGACTTTACACCATATAATCTTCTGCGATCGCAAATCTTTTTGTTTGTCTTTCTTTTTTTTTTTTGGGGGGGGGGGCAGCTTGTCTTTTTGCAGTCCCGTGATCACATTATCCTGTTTTGCATTTTGGTGTATACGGATAGCACACAACCATGAGAAGCAATGAACCTTAAAGCCGTGTCACACTGCTCATACATCATACAAAAGACAGTCTGCAAACACGAGTCACCGCCATATGCGGGGTTCGAATGCGGCATGTCAAGTTTCTTATTTGAACTCATTGCCATGCGGCATTCGAAGCACAGATCTCAAGGCAGACTGTTTTGTGCGATGTATAAGCAGTATTACCCCGGCTTAAGTGGCATTCACTGTGTGAGCGAGAAGACCGCATATAAAGCGGTTGCATCGATCATACCGACCTAGCGAACTGTCCTGCAGAGGACAATTTGCAGTACCGGTCTGATAGATACAACCCCTTTAACTGCTTCTCAACACTCTCAGAAGCTCCTGCGTGTATTCTTCCCCGCACGGCACTCAGACGCTAATCATTGGTTTTCTTTTAACCAGTTACAGAAATAAGAAGGGCAATCGGTGTAATGTTCCCAAGGATTATGCGGTTTCATTGTCAAATGAAGTGGATGTTTTTCTGCCACTAAGACTGCATGACCATTTTGATGTGATGCTACTCTGTCTTCCCATTGGCTAACATGATCAGAGAAAAAAAAAGACAAATGGCTCGAGTCCCAAGTGTATCACGAGGAAATACTCCCCAGGAGGTTTTGAGGTTGTACCCTTAACTTAACTAAAGAAAGAATAAATAAACACAGCCCTGTGACACTATATGGAGGCAGTGATGATCGTCCCGATAAGGATAATAATTTTGATATAATCAAAATTTAAATACAATACCGGGTTGACCTTTACTTTTCTAATCACTTATAATATCGTGCAAATATTATAATCTGCACTCATTGTTAAGACAAGTAGATATAAACTATTCTACTGACTTATACATATTAGAAGATTGCTACCTGCTATGCACAACGTGTGAAACCGATTACAAAAGATTATACCATACCTAGCATCATTATTAGTCCTATAATTCACGCTAGTAAGACATGTAACCTATTACTCCTGTCACTAAGAAAACAATTATTCGGTCTCGTTGGGATCCTTCAAAGCCCCTTTTATGATATGCTAGTGTGTTATCAAATATAATATTCTCATAGATTAAAAAAATCGGATTTATTAATGAACAAAAAGTTAGGGCGCAAACAAGCTGGTGAAGGTTTAACATTTTGGACAAAACCTCGAGACTGGGGGAAAAGGACAACACAACACAAAGTCTCAATTTCAGACTTTGTGTTGTGCTGTCCTTTCCCCCCCCCCAGTCTCGGGGTTTTGTCCAAAACGGATTTATTAATCGCGCTTCAAATAAGCTGAGTTTTTTTGTTTTATTTTATAACCGCCGTAGTCAAGGTTGTCATTTTGTTCCCGGTCTCGTAACGGTTTTGCACGTCTCCTCCGTCACCGCGCTGGGGGTAAGGGGACAGAAAGCGGAGGCAACGCGCCTCTCTACTCCATTTCACTTTATGATAAATCGCAGCGAAAGCTACCACACGTCCCAACTTATCCTGCACAGCCAACATATCACGTGACTACGGGCACCTCGCGTCGATGCGCTCCCCCATCCCCTCCCCCTTCCCACCAAAGGTCACGTGACACTCAAACGGCATTTCATTGGCTCCGACGGCTCGCAGCGCCCTCTGCGGTACATACAATATACAGTACAATACAAAAACCATCATTATTTATTTTTTTGAAAATAATACAAGTGGGGTTGGAAGTTTACCTAACCATGCGCTTGTCTTCATAAAGAAGGCAGCACACTGGTTAACTGGTCAGTTGGCTCATCTTATAGTGAGCTTGGTTTAAGTAACTACATTTAAATTTACAATATTCACAAAATATTACCCCATTCACACGATCATAAAGGGACCTTTAGCTAAGGGACCTTTATTCTCCGCTGCGAATCAATTCACGATCCTCCGCCCGTGACGTTTGCTCGCGGCCCAAGAGCGCGGGCTGATTCGCCGATTGCAAAGGGCCCTATGTTAAAGGTACCTTTAAGCGCGAAACACATGCGCGTCAAAACTGTCCGGTCCGGCGTGCGAACTGTCGGGAAGATGGCTGCTCCGAATCGCCGCACCGGACGGTTCGCGACACATGGTTTCCGACGCGTCGTTGCGTCGCTCCGTTCAGCTCCGCCCAGTTTCGGGTATCCCTCTACCGAATGGATGGATGAATGCTAATGGCTATATTTATAACGGTCGGTAGCTCGCGCCACCTAGCCTAGAAAACTAAAATACTACACTCGCCCTTCTTGGTTTTCTGACTTTAAAACAAACATAATATTTTTATTACATTCTATTAAAGTGTGCGTGTGTAGAGATTTTCCGTGAGGTTACTTTTCTGCTCAACATCACTTAATCGCGATGGACCGCAGCGGACCTTAGGAGCCATCCCAGCGAAGCGAGCACTGCGTACAAATCACGTGACTACGCACACCGCGCATTGCTGCGTCTCTCCCGAAGTTGACGTGACACTCACACGGCATTGGAATGGCTCGTAGCGTCCGCTGCTCTCCATCGTAAGGTGAAACGGAGTACATTCGGGTTTCGACGGCCTCGATCGGTCCCCGAAGGCCGGCTTGCTATGGCGCGCGAGATCAGCAGCTTGTTTTGCGCGCGCGAGAAAACTCGATGGCGTCCATCTCCTTCACCGCGCACCGCCGCATGTGTGCGTGTAGGCGACGGGGGATATCCGCTTCCCCGAACTGCCCGAACCACGAAGCGCCTCCTCGCCCGATCGGTCCGAAAGCCACGTGACAACATGACCTTCGCGCCATCCGTGCTGATTGGCTGCGGCCCTCCGAAAATCGCACAGCCGTGCGGCGATATCTAGCAAGTTGGACGCACGCCGGCGCCGGACGGAGGCCCCGTCCGACGCTCCGCTGCGACGAAAACCCTCGCCCTCGGACGTCGTTCCGGCGGTTCGCACGCCGAATCGGACAGTTTGGACGCGCATGTGTCTCGCGCTTTAAGCGCGAAACACATGCGCGTCAAAACTGTCCGGTCCGGCGTGCGAACTGTCGGGAAGATGGCTGCTCCGAATCGCCGCACAGGACGGTTCGCGACACATGGCTTCCGACGCGTCGTTGCGTCGCTCCGTTCAGCTCCGCCCAGTTTTGGGTATCCCTCTACCGAATGGATGGATGAATGCTAATGGCTATATTTATAACGGGCGGTAGCTCGCGCCACCTAGCCTAGAAAACTAAAATACTACCCTCGCCCTTCTTGGTTTTTCTGACTTTAAAACAAACATAATATTTTTATTACATTCTATTAAAGTGTGCGTGTGTAGAGATTTTCCGTGAGGTTACTTTTCTGCTCAACATCACTTAATCGCGATGGACCGCAGCGGACCTTAGGAGCCATCCCAGCGAAGCGAGCACTGCGTACAAATCACGTGACTACGCACACCGCGCATTGCTGCGTCTCTCCCGAAGTTGACGTGACACTCACACGGCATTGGAATGGCTCGTAGCGTCCGCTGCTCTCCATCGTAAGGTGAAACGGAGTACATTCGGGTTTCGACGGCCTCGATCGGTCCCCGAAGGCCGGCTTGCTATGGCGCGCGAGATCAGCAGCTTGTTTTGCGCGCGCGAGAAAACTCGATGGCGTCCATCTCCTTTTTTCAATATCTGCAATAAAGAGCCCCCAGTGTCCGAACTGCAACGATGAAGAAAACATTTGCCACACCCTCTTCAACTGCGAAGAATATAGCGATCCACGTCACCGGTTCGTCACTGAGCTCACCAAAATTGGACTTCGTGATCCAGACGACGAGGACATCATCTATCCAAGTGGTTCAGCCCGTCGCCGCCAAATAATACAACACCTGCTACTGAACTTCCTCGACGCATCCGGTGTAGCAAACCGCCTGTGAAATAACTCGATATTAACTCTCAGCGCGCTCACATCTTTATTTTATTTTTCTTTATTTTCCTTCTCCCTATCCTTTATCCCCTTTCATTTCTTTCTCTCCACTTTCTTTCATGGGGAACCAGTTCAGCATTCCCGCTAGAACAACCTCCCTACTTCTCTCACGTCACCTCTCTCTCTCTCTTCACCGCGCACCGCCACTACCGCCACATGTGTGCGTGTAGCCGTTGTAAAAGGGGGGGGGGGATATCCGCTTCCCCGAACCGCCCGAACCACGAAGCGCCTCCTCGCCCGATCGGGCCGAATGTCACGTGACAACATGACCTTCGTGCCATCCGTGCTGCCATTGGCTGCGGCCCTCCGAAAATCGGACAGCCGTGCGGCGATATCTAGCAAGTTGGACGCACGCCGTCGCCGGACGGAGGCCCCGTCCGACGCTCCGTTGCGACGAAAACCCTTGCCCTCGGACGTCGCTCCGGCGGTTCGCACGCCGAATCGGACAGTTTGGACGCGCATGTGTTTCGCGCTTTATGCTGGCCGTGTGAATGGCGTATAATACCCAATTCATACTGCAGCGTAAAGGTGCCTTTAGCTTATGCCCCTGTCAGACGGCGTTTTAAAGATCCTTTCACTAAGCTCCTTTATAAAATCGGCGAACCAGCGCAAGCAGTAGAGCACGTGCGCGCGCCACAGAGCACGTGCGCACTCCACATCGCGGAGCTGATTGGCCGATTTTTTTAAAGGAGCTTAGGTGAAAAGGAGTTTTTAGAACGCCGTCTGACACTGCCGGTATAAGGTCCCTTAAGGTACCCTGAACACTCTAAACCCGGTAGCGGATGTATCCGCTATTTATTTACCACTTTTTTGCAAATTTGTGGTGGATATATTTGTGACGAATATATCTGGGTCCGCTTGAAAATCTTTTATCTGGGTAACCTTGGAGAACTTTTATCTGGGTGACGTCGATAATGTTTTATCTGGGTCACCTTGACAAATTTTTATATGGGTCACCCCCGATATTTTTTTATCTGGGTCACCTCGAAGACTTTTTATTTGGGTCACATAAGATACTTTTTTATCTGGGTTGATTACAGAATAGTTCACCGCTACGAACCCTATTCGATACAAATTGAACCCTTCTTTTAGGGCTACTAACGTCATCCACTGAACCTTGAACATATGTTTTCAATATAGTGATGCAGTCGGCAGCAAGGATGGCATGCATTTAAGTGTTGGGGACGGCGCTAGTGATGGTCAAAATGAATGAAGCTGAATTATATCTAGTTAGAACTTTTCTTGCTCCTAAGCACGGGGTTATCTAAAAGCTTGAAGAATACGTGAGAAGCAAGAAATAAATGGTACGGTTTTTCACATACGATGCTCTATTTTTGCATTTAACATTATGAGAGAAGGACATGCCTCGTTGCTACATTAGGTCACTTAACGGGCGGTTGTCGGCAGTGAGCCCATCAGATCGTTCTATGTCATCTCAGACACAATATGTTGCTGTATGTAAACTCCGGGACACTGTGAGCATGGGTACATCAGCAATTTTTTGTACCAGGGCTGGTTTTTTTTTTCGACTTCCGACAAATTGTGTGTAGAAAAAGGAGCGATTAAAAAAATATTAGTATATGCAGATTGCAGATACATGCTCTAGCCACTTTACCATATAATCATCACATAGGTTTAGGCAGCCATTATGACATTGCACAAGCTTTCGTATGCACCCCTTTACCACTAAAAGGGGAGGGCATATGAAAGGGAGGAAGCATACCAAAACTCGTGCCACGTCATAATGACTTCTATGTGGTTATTACTTGTAGGAGTATCTAGAGAATGTATCTACATTCTGTGTGTAATAAAATATTTTTAAACACTATTGTTTTGTTTACTCAGATCTTTGGAAGGGCTCACAGCCCTGGCGGAAGCCTTCTTTGGGGAGGGCATCCAAAAGTTTGCTCCACGTCATAATAACTGCCTTAGACATTACGGTGATTATGTAAAAAGGTAGCCAGAGTACATAGCTACTATTATTAAAATAATTTAATCACTATTGCTTTTTTTACAGATTTATTCGGAAGTTAAAAGAACAAAAAAAACTAATACTTTATTTGGAAGTTTGTGGGTATAAAATATGAACGCTTAGATTAGTGCGCCCCAAAAACCATTTTCCACCAAACTACTAGTTTTGAAGACAACCCTTAGGCTTTAAAAAGGACAAAAAAAATTACACCATCTTCCCGAGGGGAACCATGGGGTGATGCGGAGCATCGCGGATCGTAATTAATTTATTCCCTTCTTGACTGATTTCTTTTGGCCGGCCGGATTTGGGCTGCGGCGGACGCGAGCGGCCAAGAAACGCTAGCACACGACAGCCGCAGAGTTGCGGGGAAAGCCCACCCCACTGGAAAGCCCTGGCGTGACGCTGCGACCCGCGCGCAAAAAGCTATCCTCCTTTCACTCCTCCGGGGAACGCGCGCAGCGCGCTACCGCTGCTTATATTCACACTTGAAGGAGAGGAGACTAGAGGAGGAGAGTTGCGCATGCGCGCGCGGTGTGAGTAGAAGCGAACGCACGGGAAGTGCACGCAGCTGGTAGAGAGAGCGGAGAGAATAACGTTAGAATAACGCGCAGCTGTTGGAGAGAGGGAAGGAGGAGAGTTGCGCATGCGTAGTGTGAGTACGGACGACGCCGACGCCGCGGGACATAGACCCAAGCAAGAGATGCTCAGCATCTAAAAAAAGCACAGCGATCGCGTGTTCGCGCAGTGTACTTAATCAGCTTTCTCCAGGCACTATACTAAGCTGTCTATCAATATGGCGCTTTCAAAGTCGCCGACGTTTCCAGGTTTCCCCTACTCTATCGTAATTCCCTGCTTGGTTCCAAGGGGGACAGGACGTATCTGGACCCTTAATCACTGTTTATATGTGGAAAACACTGGTATGTCTGGCGGCCAACAAAGCGTTGGCCAATCACTATATCATACTACCTTGTCAGTCTATTGTTTGATATTTCATCCTGAATAAATCTTTTAGCGCGAGCACAAGGAGAGAAGCTCATCTTAGTGCAAACGCTTCAAGAGAATGCGATAGGAGTTTCAGAGATTTGCGTCGGCACGATAGCCGAGTTGCATGCAATTATGCCACACCACGCGCACGTGATTTGCAGTCGCTCGGAGAAAGAAAAGCTCAATTTCCGTGATTGCAAGGTAAAAATTCCCCGACTTTTTCAAACTCGCCAAATTATCTGACAATTACAGGTTTTTTGTTTGCCAGGTTGGTAGACAGCCTGTATAGAAGGTAGATCATAGGGATCTTCGGTGTTTGTGTAACTGTTGATAACCTATGTTTGCCTTCAACAGGTACTAAAAAGTAGGGCATTAAACTAAATCAGCCAAAAGAACGTAACAAAAAGATACGTGAAGCAAAGGTTAAACAATGTGAAACGTATTTATTTGATCTTTAAATATTGGCACAGTAAATCCTGGTGAGCTTCCAGAGAATTTTTACGTACGTAAGGAAACATAACTAGTTTAAAAAACTGTATAGAAACGTCGGTTCAGCTTCTTCACTCTTTCAGGCTGTCAAAGATTTTAAGAGGGCCTACAGACGTGCCCTTCTCCAACTTTGGTGACAGTTGGCATCGCCCGCCGCCACTGTTTGAATTAGTTCCAGAAGCTAAGAAAACGTCACTGGGTAGGTTATGTTTCTTACATAATAGACTCTCAGGCAGAGCACCAGTGCTCGCTCCATCGATATTGTCTTGAGGACGATCTTTTGGCCGCTTGAACACCAGCTGACTTTTCGGTCGGTGCCAAGAAATAGTTCAGTCCGAGGTGCCACGACGTTGCCCTCTAGACATTCTAGCTGCAATATTGAATAAACATTCACACTCACTTACACCGTATGCAAACATTATTGTCAAGGCTAAGTAGATTCATAATATATAATTTATTATTTTTTTAAACTAAAGAGCGAACAATGTGATTTACCAGACTGATGAGCTCAAACCGGGTTTTCGGAGGCCTCAAATGCTTGTCGATGCTGACAAACGAGCTGGATTCATTTCCTTGGTCTCGTCGAAACACTGCGAGCACTTTTATTATTTCTATCTCCATTTCAGACATTTTCTTTTCGAATTGCAGTTCCAGCTCAAGGGCAAGCTGGGGAAACACAAGTAAAAAAAAAGACCATGAAAATCCTAAAAAAATCACTATTACATCCCGTAATATTCTGAAAAGCTCGTTTGTCAGAGTTTCAGAAAATACTGTAAACGACTTAATTTTCGCGGGCTCAAATTTTCGCGAATTGGGCCAAAGCTGAAAATTCGAAATTATTCGCGGGTTCTAATTTTCGCGAATCAAGTGTTGCTTCCGTAGCGTTCACATATTCCCCGAATTGTTCGCGGGACCTATTTTTCGCGAATTGTAGGCGATTCGCGAAAATTAGGTCCCCACGAAAATTTAGTCGTTTACAGTAAACATTTTTGTTTAGAAGCCCTGTCATCACGTGATTTCGGCCCACGCTTCAGTTTCTCAACATTTCCCTAGTATCTCATTCTTCAAAAAGAAAAGAGATGAGCTTCCGATCTCTTTCGTGAACAGTTATTAACACAAAAATTGCTCACAACAACTGGGACATTTGAAACGGTGTCAAGGAAGCTTCAGATGTGCAGCCGACGTTTTGTTAGGGAACTTAATGTCGAAGGTAACCACGATGAAATTAACCCAAGACTTGGGCAGGTGGAGGAAAAGATTTTAGAGGTGGGAAAAGAAACAGGGGCAGATGTGTCCAGCTCAGCGAATGGTTTTATTTAATAACCCTCCTTTTAATGCGAATATTAATGCGAATAGCATTCTTTGGATACTTCACGCACTTTTCGTCTATGTATCTGTCTATCTATCTATATATCTATCTGGCTATCTAACCTCTTACGCCGCGGGTCGATAAATAAATAAAAAAGACCGGCGCCGGCGGGATTCGAACCGTTGACCCTTTGATCAGCAGGCAGACGCGCTAACCACAGAGCTATGAAGGCTTTTTTTTTTTTTCTTTATTTCCTGTTTGACGCATGATACAGATACATTCAATCACTACACATCAGGCCCTAAAATGGTTTCAAATTAACAAGATTGTCTAGTACAGGCAGCCATTCCGGCGGTTCACTCTGCAACTTTATAACTTCTCTTAAATAACACATGCTCTCAATAAAGTAGTCTCTAACCGGTCGAGCGACCAAATCGGCATTTCGAACAGCCATCCTAGACTTCCACATACTGTGGAGACTCAGCACCATAAACGTGTCATAAGGCACGTCCTCCTCGTTATCTGTCGTGAGGAAACGTATTCCGTGAGGTGTTATTGGCAAACATTTTTTCAAAGTACGCTGTAGAATGTCCCAATGAAATACTGCGTCCCAGCAATCTAGAAATATGTGGTCTATAGTTTCTGGCTTTTTACATAACAAGCAATCAATTGACCAGGGCACAAAAAGGCCTTTTTCTTGCAGCCAGGGTTTCACAGGGAGTGTATTACTATGGAGTTTAAAAAAGAATGACTTGACAGAAGGTCGTACCGGCATCTTTTTAACTCTTTTTAAAACATCTTTTCCCTTGTCTTCAGCGAACAGAGAGCGATACAAGGGTACCGGAAACACTACATCTCTTAAGTCTTTATACAAACGCTTTCTTGAAACCACACTTAGGTATTCCATAGAGAATCGCACTTTCAAAAACCGGAAGGCTTGCACCACTTCGTACAAAAAACCACGAACTCTTGAAAACCTTACATCAGCAGAAGAGACAATAAATTCAGGCAGTGCGTTTCGCAGTGCAACCTGAAGTACAGTTCGCAAAAAAGGGTTCTTCTGATCCCTTAGAAAAACAAATCTGGATACCACCTGACGGAGGAACAAGTGGGGTAAACCCAGTCCGCCACTTTGGACGGCACGAAACAAATTTGTACGGCTCATGCGTTCCCATCCCGAGCCCCATACAAAGACCGCAAACACTCTATGCATCTTCTGGATGTTGATCCTCGACATCCACATCGCCTGGAGGACGTACCAAATTTTTGCAACAATAAACATATTACAAACTGTTGAACGGCTAAACATTGACAGGTCGGTTCCCCCCACTTTAATGTTTTTGCTCGGGCCTGTTCGATTTCTTCCTTCCAGTAATTCGCAGTGTCTCGGTAGTGCTCTAGTGGCACTCCGAGGTACTTAGCTGGTGAGCAAGTCCACTGGATGTTTTCAAAAGTAGCAGGTACGTTTTCCCAACTTCCGTGCCAGATACCCAGACATTTGCCCCAGTTTATAGCACTGCCCGACAGCTTACAGTACGCTAAGGCCTCTTTGACAACTTCACTGACGCTTTCCACGTCGTGACAAAAAACTGCTACGTCGTCCGCGTACGAGAGAACTTTGACTTCGTTTGCCATTAGTCCAAATCCTCTTATTTTTTCATTATTAAGAAGCTTTAAACAAAAAGGCTCTAAATAAATGGCGAACAACAAGGGCGATAGCGGACACCCTTGCCTCACGGAGGACCGTACCTGGAAGCACTCACTAAGGTTCTTATTTACAATTATATTCGTACAACATTTTTTATAAGCCATTTTAACCCCGTCTAATAGTACAGCGCCCACGTCGATATGTTCCAAAATGCTAAAGAGAACTTTATGCACAACGCGATCAAAAGCCTTTTCTAAATCAAGCTGCAACATTGCAACTCGGTCTCCTGTTTCATCACAGCATTCTAGAATACTCCTTGCTACGTGAATATTGGTGGTGATGGTCCGGCCCTTGATGCCGCAAGTTTGGTGCGGCCCTACAATTACTTTTATTACGTTTTGTAGTCTCCTTGCTAAAACCTTCATGAATATCTTATAATCTACGTTCGCTAAGCTGATTGGACGATAGGACCCTACGGACAACAATTTAACTGGATCGTCACTTTTAGGAATCAAAACAATATGCGTTTTTTGAAAAGAAAGAGGAAGTTCTTTCTCCTTGTACGACTCGGTTATCACGCGACACAACACCTCTGCCACTTCGCTTTTGAAAGCCTTATAAAAGGCTGCACTCAAACCGTCGGGTCCGGGAGACTTACCAAGCTGCAATTCGTCGATTGCTTTCTCTATTTCTCGCGCACTAATCGGTACCTCAAGGCCTGCTTTAACTTCTTCATTCAACTTTGGCATAAGTGGCAAAATCCCTGTTTCGAATCCTCCTCCAACATCTCTTTCAACTCCCAAAAGGTTTTGATAATGCTCAAAAAAGGCGCGCTCAATTAATGCTTTATCGCGGGTGATCACGTTTCCGTACTGAATTTCATGTATTTCATTTTTTTTTGCATATCTTTTTTCCTCCCCGAGAGAACGCTTTGTTGGAATCTCACCCGCCCACACTCGTTTCGCACGCGCCCTTATCATGGCTCCTCTATATTTTTCAGTGTCGATAAGCTCTAACTGGCTTTTCACTTCGCGTATTTCTTTGGTAAAGCTGCCAGGTTGTGCGCTCTCCACACCTAACAAATAATCGAGTCGGTTATGCATATCCCTCTCCCTCTGCTTTTCGTTATAACGTGCTATGCAAGATCTTTCAATTGCGTTAACTTTGACTTCGTTCTTAAACTGTTCCCACATTCTCACAAAGTTTGCCTCCGCCGCTAGCAATTTTTCTAAACCGTCTTTCACGCCGCTCATGAAAGTTTCATCTTTGATAAGTTTATCGTTAAATTTCCAAAGTTTCCAGTTAAAGCGCGACTTTGCTTGTTTTACCCCAAGTGTAAACATAACTAGACTATGGTCACTAAAAGACACATGCTCGACGTCGTATTCCCGACAGAGTGGCACAAGGCTCGCTGAAACATATGATCTATCGAGTCTCGCATGGCTTTGGCGTTGAAAGTGCGTAAACCGGGGAAAATACCCAGTTGAAAAGATGCCCCCACATCCTCCAAATTTAGTTCTTGCACCATATTATTTAGAAACAAAGCGCTCTGATCTCGAACCGGCAAATTCTGGACTCTGTCCTCGGCTGTACACACACAGTTGAAGTCCCCTAGCAAAATAACTAAACGTTGACAATTCAATAACCCTTCAATTCGTTCAAAAAACACTCTGCGCTCCCCTTCTTTGTTTGGCGCGTATACGCAGATCACCCGCCATTGTCTACCGGAGAAAGAAAAATCACAACCCACCAGGCGACCCATTTCGCCTACAAAAACTTTTTCCTCTACAATACCAATAGTATTACGAAGCAAAAGAGCGCAGCCCCCAGAAAAACCTACAGAATGACAAACACACACATTGAACCGGGCTCTGAACGGCTCTACCATTCGGTCTGTCTGCTCATCGCTTTCGACTTTTGTTTCTTGTATTGCGATGATATCAATATCATTTTCGAGTAGTAATCGGCTAAGTTGGTACTGCCTCCTCCGTGCTGCTAGGCCTCGTACGTTTAGCGTGGCTACGCGAAGAGCAGATTCGAGGGTGACTGCCATCTCGTCTAAATCAGGCTTAACCCCTAGCGCTTAGACATGTACTCAGAGTGAAGACCGCACACCCACCGTCCCCAGACATAGTTTGGACGGCTTCAACGGTTGGTTGCTCTGCCTTGACCCGTTGTAGCCGCGCCGACCTCCTCTCTGGAATTGCCGCTCCGAGCCCGGTCCCTCATCTTTATGAGGGTGGCGTTGCAAGTGGCCTCCTGCTCTGTAGTATGATGGGCTTCGGTTTCAAGCTCATCCATCGGCTTTGAGTCGTTTTTGGTGGCGGCTCCTCGGTACTGGCGTCACCGGTGTTCTGCTCCCCCTCCGCTTTGTCCTCGCGGGGTCGCTTGGTGACTGCGCCTGTGGTGTCCATCACTTCTCCTGGCTCAGTCCCTGCCGGCGCATCATCTGCCTCGTCGACGGCTTGGCCCACGTTGGCACTGCTCGAAGGTAACACCTTGACTGCAGGACTCCCCTCTTCTTTACTGTCGCTGCCTCCATTGCCATCAGCAAGGTCGGGCAAGGCGGGCGTCGCCTCACTTGGTGGTTCGTCCGCCCCTCCTCCGGCGACTTCTTCGACGTCAGCCGCATCCATGAGATGTTCCGACGGGTCGTTACCTCTCACAGTCTCAGCGACACTCGCGTATGTCCTAACGCACTCGCCTTCGTCATGGCCGAAGCGACCGCATGACGCACAGCGCGGCACTCTACATTCTCGCCTTATATGACCTGTGCGGCGGCACCGAAGGCAGAGCGGCGCCCTGCCTGGAACCACGACGAGAGCCAGGTCTCCAGCGACGCGCAGCTGATGCGGCAAGTCGTTTGCCGTGCCACCCGCCCTCAGCCTGAGTGTCACCGAACGGGTAGTCGACACCTTGTCCTGGCATCCTTGGAGGCGCCACTTGTCTCGGGTGATTTCCATCACTTTGCCGTAAGGCGCTAAAGCGGCCCGTACCTCGTCGTCGTGGACGAAGTGGAGCACCCAGTGCAGCTTAAGACGTGTGTCTTGGTTGCACGGGTCGATCACGACACAACGACTGTCCTTGACTGTGAGGTCACCGGCAGCGAGGATCTTCTTCTTGCCCTCTTGGCTCTTAAAGGTCACGGCCCACACATGGTTGTACTGGTACGCCCCCAAGGCGACCACATCGGCGAAAAGCCCTTGGCGAACCAGCTCGTCACGAAAGTGCTCGAGACGATATGGCCTAACCCGTGCGTCTCCATGCAAAAAAACAGTATGCAAAACAGTTGTACCTGATGGTAGCGGTGGCAGAATTACTTGATACTCCTGGTTAGTCGTCTCCGAGTTCCTGTTACCGCGGCCCTCTTGGGCCGCTGAAGCCGCTCCGCGGGAGCTCATGATTACCACGTTCGCTCGCTTCGGCGTTCGAAAATGGAATCCCAGAGCTATGAAGGCAGTCATTCAAGGCACTCTAAACACCTGTTTATATCTTTACCATCGCGCGCGTTCCATGCACGAGGGCTCATTCCGCTCTCGTGAGGCTTAGCACTGCCCCTAGCTCACCCTCTCCCGCGCTCGGGAGAGGGTGATGTAGCGGCCGTGCTCACCCTCTAACCCTCACGAGAGCGGAATGAGCCCTCGTGCATGGAACGCGCGCGCACCGGTAGCTGTGACAGCGCTGTAAAGCGCGTCCTATGGTAAAGATATAAACAACCGTTTAGAGTACCGTTGGTTGAGACTAGCTGAGACGCCAGAAAGTCTGGTCGGTACCATTTTGAGTGTTTGTGCGTATGGCGCGTGCTTTGCTCGCCTTCCTAAGTGACACAAACGCACGTGCTGGGCTGCGGAGATCGTGCGCAGGGCTGTGAAAGTGTCAACAAATTTAGAATCGCCTCAAGAGTGGGCTGGCGTATCTAGAGTGTGCCGGCCACCTGACGAACGCGCATAACTCCGCACCGTTTGATGCTATTCGCATTAACGTAGATAATCATTCCCAAAGGATGGGTTCTGCTGATTTTTTTATTTGTGATGTGGGTTCTATGCGTGTCCTTGAAAATAGGATATTCTGCAGTTTGGTGGCGTTGTGGATATGTATATACGAAGTGTTTTGTCTTGCATTTTTTAAGTTTTGCAGATTTAGAAAAAAAAAGCGTGAAAGTTACATTTATGTGGTTTGTGCAGGTGAGTTATACGGCCAGGGGGACATTATGTGGGAGGCTAATTTTTGCGATAAGGCGGCTGATTAATTAAAATTCGTTAACTGACTTTTTAATTAGTGAAAATACACATATGGTGAGAATTAGAAACTTACCGAGCGTTATCGAAAACCACTAAATCAACTTTTTTAGAACGACTTGAAGCTTCCGGGAAACTCGGGGGAGCACCAAGTTACCACTCGTACAGCATGCGCAAAGCTAGCAGTGACGAAATGCGGATGGTTAGATTCTCATCGCGTTTGGATGCACCGCATCCTCAACCTCCCCGGACACCCATCCTGCTCTACCTCTGAACATATCTTCTGGAGCTCTCAACGCTCCCCAACCCTCCTCTCTCCCCCTCCCCCAACACACACACACACTTTCCCTACCCCCGTCATCTGGAAGGAGTGGCTCACTCACCCCTTACACTGTAAGCCCTCCCAGCGTCACCTCTTGGAGCACGTATCCAGGGTGTCTAAGGACCTTGACCGAGACACCCGTACGTAGACCTTCACCCCTTTAAGCCGGAATTGGCATAATAAAGACGTATATATCTCTCTCTTTATCTAGCCGAGTCGATGGGTTCACGCAGTTATGAAGACAACGAACTCCCAATTTTCCAGGCCGCGCGGACCACTGGACACGTTTAGAACGGGTTCCTATCGTTTAATCAAAACTCGTTTCGTGGAACTGCGTTTTGTGGACAACTTTTCATGGACACGCGTTTCATCGACACTGCATGGTTTCGTGGAAGCTCGTTTCGTGAACACACATCCTGCTACGACGTTTCGTCGCAGGAGTATACCTGTTCACGAAATGCGACGGTTCGTTGACGAACCGTCACGAGGAGTGTCGACGAAACGAACGAGGAAAGCTTTTCGATAAAACAATCTATCGAAAAAACGTCGCACATCGACAACTTGGCGATGACTGATTGGCACCACTTTAAAACGGGAGGCACTCACTTGATTGAATGACATTTTAGCGAACGCCCACGTTTCACCGAATGACACTTTAGCGCAGTGGTTCTCAAAGAGGGGTCCGCGGACCCTTTGGGGTCCGCGAATGCATTCTAAGTGTCCGCGAAGCCCTGCCTCATCAGTCAAGCCCGGCAATAAAAGTTGTCTTTTTTCAGGTCCGAGCAGAAATGTTTCAGTTTTCGGGCGAGTTTTCTCGTGTGTATGTGAATGAAAGAGGTCTACTTTACAATAGCCCTTAGTTATATCCATTTATTAAATCAATATTAAATTTAGCCTATACATTTCCTCTCCTCTCACCATGAAAGGGGTTCTCCATCATCTCCCCCGATCCACAAGGGGTCCGCGAAACATCGATGGTTGAGAACCACTGCTTTAGCGAATAGTCGGACGCCGCGAAGCGGCGTTTTCAGGTGGGCCAAAGGGGTTCACATTTTTGTAATGAGCCGCCGCAGACTGTCGCCGCGAAGCGGCGTAGAGCACAGCGCGGCGGGTGGGTTAACGCGCGCCCCCGTTATTCGCTAAAACTTCGATTCGCTCAAATGTCGCTGTTCGCTAAAACGTCATTCGTTCTTGTGATATGGACCCCTTTAAAACAGGTTTAGTAAGTTCACTTCATTTTTACAAGCGCAAACGGAATCCAGAACACTCGACAAGTTATTGCTTAATTAAATCTGTTTCGAGTGAAATTACTTATATCCGCCAGACATTCGCTAGGCGAGAAGACAGTTAATTTCTACGAACATACTCGCAAAATCAGAGGTAAAGGAATGAGTTCTGAAAACTTACCCAATTTGCTGTGCGAAACCGGACGATGCTAGCAATCAATGCAAGCACCAACTGGAATGTCCGGGGCAAGCTGAACTAAAGGTCTGTTCACACGATGCATCTTTTAGGCGCGCAACAGTTTCGCGACACTCAAGTTTCGCGAAATGTGCTCGTTCACACGTACCACTTCACGTGCAACAACGATGACGTTTAGACTCGCGAAAATAGTTTCGGTGTTGACCATAATGTGGGCTTCAGTTGAAAGCCAACCACACAAGCAAAATTACGTGGTCAATTACAGTGCCGTAGCTAACAAAATGACTTTTTGAGATTTATCGAAACCACTGCCATCCGGACCACCCAGTATTTCCGAACGTGACACACACACACCGATGCACCGTTTTGAGTGAGCTCCGAATCAGATCGCTATTTATCTGGGGACCTGCTTTGCGCATTTTATGCAGTAATTCACTTTAATTCTTTTTTCTCGCATACTGCACTACTTGGAGCGATCTCGCATGTGCGCAAAGCCGATTGAGGCGGCAACCTGTACGTGCAGGACATGTGCCGGCGCCGAGCCCGTACGCAGCCAATTCATTGCCAAAGCTCCTATCAATGCACATGGTATTCATAGAAACGCTACGTGCCCAATCTGGTTACTTCTCGGCGCCCATGTCTGCCCCGATTTTACTGTGCCAACTGTTTCAGAGAGCGCACATGGTTTCACGTTCGCTTGTAAACAAAGCAAACTTGGTTTCACTTTACTCGATGCTCTCTTATCCAGCGGTATCGTCGCGACAACAACGCTATGAGCACTATTCTAATCTTGACAACTCCCGCTAATTGTCTTCGTCCATCGCTCGATTTTTTCCGATATGCTACTCACTTTTCCTTCAGTGCTGCTTGACGTGCTTGCGGAAGCGCCGGCAGTATCCATCGTTCGTGGTTTCGGTTTTTTCGGATTTGGCTTGGCTACAACACCGGCAGTGAAGTGGTCTTTTCAAACAGCTCGCTCCCTCCTCAAAGGCCACGTGAGAGCGTTTCTGAGCGGCCACTGGCGGCGCCCTCAGAGTGATTGACAGGACTCGGCAAAGTTTCAGCAAAAGCTCGCTCCAGAAGCGAGGTGTGCGCGCAACTTTTTAAGATGCGCGCGTCCTTCTCGCTTCTCGGACTCGTTCAGACGGCGCAACCATTTCGCGAAACTACATTTCGCGACATTAGATGCGCGAGAAAAATGCATCGTGTGAACGGGCCTTATAACTCCTACCGTTCTAACAAAGCGCTTGCACGGACACTCAGCACAATCACGGCGCAAAGCGCCGCGGAGGTCAACACTTGTTACCCCCATTATAGCTCCTTTTGTTTGAATAACGCTTCTCGCTTTTGGAACAATTCCCGCGCTTTTGAAACTTCGTGGCTTCCCATTGGCTGGCGTTTTCACGGGACTGACGTCGTGTTGTAGCGTGTTTTGTGAGGCTTTCTCTTTACAGCCAACTCTTCGTCCCCATCCTTCTCCCTCCCCCTCTTCCGACGGTACAATAAAAAATTCAAAAGCAAAAAAAAAAAGGAAAAAGAAAGAACGATTGGCCGCAGATTTTACTTCTTTGGTTCTTCGTTTTCGAGCACAAGTTAAGCTTTGTGCAATGCGCATTGAGATTCATCCGCTACCGAGCTATTTTAACCAAAACGCAAAATGTAAAAAAACAAGGTCCCTTAACCTTGAAAAATGCTTTCCGCTACAGCGTGGGGAAAAAATATTCGCTACGAAAGAATGGACCTTTTTCACATACCGACGGCACCAGGCGGTGGCTGCAAGAACTAAAAATCGAGGAAGGGACCTACCTGCGCTACCAATCGATAATGGGAGCGACGCTACCAGTTTCTTCGTTCTCTGAGCAGCGGGGCGTGCCCAACGCGCCGTCCAAGTGGGGCATCCGTGGCGTCCACTTAAACGTCGTGTTATTCTTTCCGTCCGCTTTCTTTTTTGCGTAACACAATTATATGTATGCTGCAATTACGTTTTCTACTCGCTGATCCACAGCCTCCTTCCGAATTTCCTCGATTTTTCGTGCACACTTCCGCCGCTTGGCATCGGGCGCTCGCGCGTGCGCAGAACGCTTCTCGGAAAAGGTCCATTGTATCTTTTGGGATGGATTCATTCGCTACGTACCTATTTTTGTATGTTAGGTTGCTCGACATTTTGTTGTTATTTTCCTTTTTTTGTGTGTGTAGCGAATACAGGACGGTGGAAGCCGACTTTTCATGGCTGTTGTAGCGAATATATTCGCTACGAGCGCTTTTATTCGCTATATATTCGCAACAGAGATTTAGAGTGTAGTAAACGGCGTTCTTGATCACACGATAAATAAACGGAGAACTTTAAGTTGATGTCGATTGCATTCCTGGTAAACCGCGAGAGGAGCACGAGATAAACAATTATTTCTCGAAATCGGTTTGACGCGCAGTTTCTGATTATTGCGTGCGAAATAACACATTTAAAACCTAACTATTACTTATGTTTGCTTTTGCGACACATTCTTTTTTTTTAAATCTAGATCTAAGGATGCACCTAAATGAGTCCTGCTTTAAAACGTTCGACCCGTGTGGTCACACTGGCCCTAAATCATCTGCGTTTATGAGTTTCCATCACGAGGTGGGCGACTTTTTTCTGTTTTACAGCTCCATTTCTTCGCAAAGTTCCAACTGAAGTAGCTAAGCAGTGCCCGGCAGAAACGAACCACGTCAGTCTCACGGTTACGCCAGTCACGCCATCGAGAGGGATGGACGATGACGAGGATAAAAGGTCCTGGGCGGGAGAGTCGGACGACTCTTCTAGAACCTTAAAAAAGAGCTCGCAGTGGTCCATCGCTTTCCGGTTCGTAGCACACATTGTTTTCCACGTGCCGCCGCTGCTACCCGCTAGCTGGAGTATACGCTCCTCGTTAATGTATTATTCCATCACATTTGTGCTTGCAATTTTTTCATATGTTGATACTTATATAAATATACAGTACAGTTTGTAATAATGCAATAAACAAGATATATTTATATGTCTGTGATATTATTTTGAGTTCGTGGGTCCGAGGCTACTCCCTGTAGCTGTAAAGGGAGCTCGGCGAGCTCCGTTTTACGCAGGACCTCCCTTAGCGAAAGGGACCTTTATGCGCCGTGTGATCACGATCTCCAGCTCCCTTTACTACAGGTACCTGTGTTAAAGGTGCCTTTACGCTGCCGTGTGATTTGGGTATTCGCAACTTTCACGACCTATAGGGGGCGCACCGGTGCCTATTAAAATGGCTGTCATCTGGATGATCGTCGTAGAACATCGGTACGAGGCTCGGTCTGTGACGCGTAAGTAATTCTAGTTTTGCTATATACGAGCAGTATTAGAGTCTTACATTATTTTTTCACGCAAGGAAGGTGTAGGCAAGCATGTTTATTATGAGGTCAATCATCCAGGAGCTAGGGAACGCAATTCTCACACCGCGGTACCACCATCGCTGAAAGTTGCGAATAAGTTCCAAGGCAGGAACCTGCCAGCGCAGTACGTCGATTCACCATGTCGACCCGAATTTCCGTGTCTCGTGGCACGCGTCACCGATCGCGCGGTGCCGAAACGCACCGCTCTTGTCGTTCCTGTACTCGCTGTAGCTCGGGCGCTACAGTTGCCCCCGAGCTACAGCGAGTGGACAAGTGGCTGTGGCCACATGAGTGGAATGTATTTTGTCCCATGTGGGTTTTTGTGTGGTATCCGGAGGCTCGGACTTTGGTGAACCGAAGGGTGAGAAGAAAGCCGGTTTGAGCAGGTTGATTGTGATGGTTTTCCGTTTGCCTCGAAGCAGCAAGGAATAGAACTTTGGTGATTTCTCCAGGACAGGAAATGGTCCATCGTACATGTTTTCGCACAGAATTCCGAGGTGCATCGATCCTGATAAAAACGTGTGTACCCTCAGCAAGTGCAGCATGTTGGAAAACTTTCCGCTGCGTTTGTTGATGCTGGCTGTAAGAATATAAACTCAGTATGTGGAACATGAACAGCGAGCACCAAGTGGACCTAACCCACTTTGAATAAACATGGAACTTTTGCTTAGCATGCTCCTACACTATAATTTATAGAGTGAATGTGCGGAATGGTTTTCTTTTTTTATATATAACACGGAGCAGTATTCTTTCGATCAAAATTACAATTAGAATACATAATTTTCCTACGGAGCAACATGTAGTTGGGCCTTTTATTTTCCCTGTTAAAAAAAGTTTGTGGGCATTTATAAAGATTAATTTAGCGATGATTAAATAAATAATTGACAATGCGATTGCTCCCGGTTTTATCTAATAAAATTTACCGATGACCCCAGAAAAATTTTTGCACTTTTAACCTGAAAAGGATGAACTTCGTACTGAGTCGCAAGAAAACGTTAATTTTGATTTATAATTTTTGATTGAGTTAAGTCTCACATTGTTATATGCACAAAATAAATACGCCACCTATTTTTACTTCTTTGCTGAATTTTAGTGTTGCAACTTACGAAACTGATTTTTTAAATTTATTAAAATTGAAGTAAGTCCATTTGAGCTATGGCGTACACAAAGAATAACAACGCTGAACACTGCATACTGTGGTGCAAAGGGCTTCACCCTGCAGTTGCAGAAGACGGGACTTGTTTAGTTAAGGTTCTGAGGTTCAAGGACAGTGAAGGGAGGAAGGGTGTGGAAAAGGTAAGAAAGGTGGAATCAGAGCAAGTTTGACTGGCGGCGCGAAAATAAGACGAGGAATAATTATTTTCTTATTGCCTTCCTGACAATTCATACGGTAGAAGGTATACACGTGCCCGATTGCGAAGTCCGTCACACGTATCGGTATATTTGGAAATTGTGCTCTTAAAAGGAATAACCTTATTTTTTAATAATAGCTATTCATGTTTTCTTACAAATAAAACGCCTGGCTATGTGGCGCAAGCCGCCACCCGGTTCATATCGTTCTGCGCACGGTTGAAGAACAGAGTTGTCTGAGCGACGCCACATCGCCACGGAGCACGTGTGTCGAAGATTCGCTCCCACCCTGACCGACGCCGTGAGATGGCGAGCATTACAGGAGCGCCTTGTGTCACTGGATAGGTTTTCAGAGTACCATAATCACAACAAACGAGTCTGGCAACGCTGTGCAAAATCCTCCGTGTTTCGTCCAGCGCTTGAGAAGACGAGACGACCAGCCGTGCTGCTCTGTGAAGTGTGCGGTTTGTGCTTACGGATTCCCGTGTTCCGTATATTGGCTAAATTTGCTAAATGTGTGCAAGAAAAAGGAAAGAATTGTTGACGGGAAGCATTAAGAACAGAGTGCAAACACAGTTTCGGGCTATTATTGCTTTTTGGCGGCAACACGGACGCCAGAAAGCGTGCTCGGTCGCGGGATGTGTTCGACGTTACGGCTGACCAGAAAGTGCAACGACGCTATCCAGACTCTAGTGATGTGTCGCGTCACAAAGGAAATTGTTTCCTTACGTCTCGCACCGGAGGGCTTGATCGTCGATCTAAAGTTTTAAACCGCCCGTATGGGGACCTCGGTTGGCGTCTCTTCGGGAGACGACAACAATTTAGCGGTGAGCTTGTGTTGATATCGGAAGCTCGTGGTTTGCATTCAACGACCCGAAGACTAACGGGCATAACCACCGTGGATGCAACCTTTATTTGCTACGATAAGTATTAATTGGTGTTTCACATTAACCCCAGCAGAGTGTAGTACTACAGCTTGTTGTCTAAACATGTGGACATGAAGTAAAATTATTTATGCTTTCAGTAATGTGACCTTGTGGGTTTAAAGTTCATTCGACTGGTCCCTGTAACCACTCCTTGTACCGTTCTCGGTCTGCATTCTGTTGAGGAATGCTAAACAGTGCTTTTCCAAACCCTGCCCTGTTGCTGCAGTCCTTGGCGCAGCACCCAGGCATTACCGCCCAGTGTTGCCATATGGAAAAAATCGAAGTCAGCAGATGGACCCCCTACATATCAGTAGGTCACTCAAATCAAGAGTAAACACACACACAAAAATCCTTTTGCATTTTTGATTGTTCTTAATAGATAATATAACATAATACATATCATACTAATAAACACAGGTAAAAATTAATTGTGTTTTCTTTTTTGCTTGTTGATTTTGTTTTCTAACTCGAATTTTCTAGCGTTGATGTGCACCACGTTTTTGGGGATGTCGCGAACCGGTCGAGGTTCGAGTTCAACCAGGTTCGACTTTTTCGAACTTCTTGTGAAAAGTTCGACAAAGGTTCGACTCAGGTTCGACTGCTATGTGCATGCGCGACAGGCTGGCCAGTTGGTTTCAGATTGGATGGTGATGGCTAAGAGATAAATTAAGCGCAGCACTGATTTTTTTTTCAGTTAAAACACTAGAAAAATTAAGTTATTCAATTCTTCAGTGATTAGAATTAGTTTCCTTTAATTGCAACTGTTCACAAAATTAAAACAACCCTTTGCATAAAAAAAAAGTTCTCCAAACTTAGACGTGCTTGCATGAAGGTCTGGCCACACTGTCCACAAAATCGAACCGGTCAAATATGGCTAAAGTTGGAAGGACGGTCGGACCGGTTCGAACCAGTCGAACCCCGAAAGTTCGACCTAAAAAATCCGGTTCGACAAAAGTTCGCGACACCCCTAACCGCGTCCCTTGCAGAAAGCGAAATGATTACCTACTACTTTCCAAAGTTGTATTATACTTTCGTATATACGTTTTCTTTATTGGAGGGGCCGCAGGGGTTCTGGTTGCCGCTATCTGAAGCGAAAGCAAAGTCGTGGTCGGCTCCGTAAGTACGCGGGTATGCTGCTACGTTGCCTGTGTACGGCTTTGGATAGATACCTGAATGGATCGAGGGACACGTAGATACAAATGTATTGTTTCGTTTTTAATATTTTTACATGCGCTTGCTGGCTAATATGAGAACCAGTGCTTCAAACTGCGTATTGTTATGGCCTTAGAAATGGTTTTTCTATCTATTAAAAAAAGCCAGTAGATGTTTGTTTTTTTTGATCAGGGAATCGGCAGACAGCGTGCAAAATCGGTAGATCTACTGAGAAATCAGTTGACCTGGCAACACTGTTGTCGCCTTTCGCTAGATCCCGTTGATCCACGTGGAAAACAAAAACCGCTCCCAAATTCAAATCTACCGGAACTGGATATGCCGGAAAACACAGAAGTAAGTGGCGCTGGTGTAGCAGGACGCTCCATGGCGGCACTTCCGTCCACGTGACTAGAATCGGCGAATGCGAAGGGGAGTGGCGAAGGGAAAAGGAATGTGGTTTCCTGAAAAGTTATCGAGTGGCACTAGGAGCGCCTAGTGCTCCAAAAACAGTCTTTGTTCGCGCTCATGTTATCAAAGCCGCGAGGCGCGCGACCACGCCTGAGCGTGGGGTCCACTCTGGAGTCCCATGCCCAGCAGTGCCCCTGCCAGGAGATGCGCGAAACTCGAGGGGAATTTCGGCCCCCTTCAAGCCTTGTTCCGACCCCTCTCTCTCTCTTTTTCCTCATTGGTACTGCGTATTACACAATCTCTCCATCCATTCAAGGTGTTGCCAAAGATGCTATTGTTATGTCTACGGGCGCTCATGTGGACTGTTTTCTTTATTGGAATCATGCCATCAGCGTGAGCGCCGAGATGAGCCGAACTCCGTTTTGCTTATCGATGCTACAGCAAACTTTCCGTTTCGAGCACACCTTTGATGAAGGTCTGCAAACTAGTTTTGCGCTTCGATGCGCACATTCTCATAAGGGAGGCCAGTGATAGACACGTAGATCATGTGCGCTATACGTTGCGTATCGTTTATTGGGAGACAGCATTAAAGACACAAATATCTACTTTTTACATATTTCGACTTTATCGAAATAGAAGTTACAGAAAGAAAAGAGGCAATTTGGCGATCGTCCAACAACAAGCACACACCATTGGGGCGTTTTATTTATTTTCGTAAAAACATTTATGCATGTCTTTTTTTTTTTCATTCTTTGTTCTCCGGTTTGGCATTTTACAAGGCACCTTGAGTTTGCCCTCACTTTATTGTCTGAAAAAGTCATATCCACGACACTTTTGTAGCATATAATCCAAAATCCAAGAAAACTAGGTGCACAGCCTTGGACGACTGTTGCCACATGCTGAAACAAGCTTCAAGATAAAAGAAAAATGCTAGAGCTGTTTTATGGTCCTCCCATACTACTCACGTTTGGAAAATACGGATCAGTTCAAATGTTTGAAGATATCACAAAGGCACCTGGAGAGTGACGCACTAAGCAGTTACGCAACAATCCAATTCTTGCTCGCGCGTAAACCACTGGCATAGCGAATTACGTTGATTTTATGTTTTACCCATTCTCTTTCGTAACCTTCGCCGAAAGAAGGAAAATACAATAAGCCTGTTATGAAGCCGTCTTCAGGAAAAAGAGTTATCTCTTATATTAAAAAAAAATGATTGAGAGCGAAAAATGTCCACAGACCCTAACGACAAAGGCAAACAAGAAAACAAAGTTGTGAAACGATGTAAATATCAGAACGGAATAAACCGATACGTGGAGCGTGGTCGAAATGAGTTCTGGGGATTATTCGGCTCCGTCCGACTTTCCTTCCTACCCGCGGGCGTTGGTCTCGGAGAATAGAGCTCCATTTATATGCCGAATCTCGGAGCTCCTCCAGAGTACGTCTTCCTTCTAATCTTGGCTGCAGTGAGCCAGAATATGCTTAGACTTTTTTTTATTACTTGTTTTCCTTCCTCCCTTTTTTCCTTTGTTGCTTAGGCATCAGCTCGCTTAAAATCATAGGAATGAAGAATATGGTGGCGTTCTTTTTTATGGTGGCGTAATGTATTTGCGCGGAGGCATACGAGAGTCAGGCAAAAGATTGCATCGATCTGATTTCTACTGACAATAGTCTACACTCTAAGAAATCTGGAGCGCCTATTCTCCCGCAAGGCATATGTATGAGCCAATCGCTGCAATCTAAGGAAAGAGCTCAGCGAATAACTAGGCTACAAATTTGTTTAGAGCAATCAGAGTGCGGCATTTGCCGATAGGATGCCTAATAACGAATCACGAAGCATGAAGATAATGAGCCACGCCCCCTGTTTCGTAAACTGTCAGTGTCCTAATTGGTGGCATTCGACGTGGCACGATGGACAATATTTCACTCTCCGAGGCTCCTGCACGCGTACTACCTCGCAACGCACCCTGAACACCACTCAATATAATTTTTTTTAACATTTCAGGGATTAAAATATATTTATTTGACTTAAATTGACTTCGATGTTCTTTTGACAAAAAACGTTTCGACACCAATGAGCATACAATATTAGATCAAAAGGAAAACCGTGTCCTAATTGTTTGTCATTCAAACTGCACTGAAACCTCCAATTCATGATTACATTTGGGCTTTTGATGAAAATAGTCAACTATAGTCTATTGTAACTCAGAAGTAAGGGCGAGGGAAGCGAATGCCGGGGAGGAGGAGAGATGGAACGCTGGAGAGAGGAGGAGGTTTCTCCCTCTCCTCTCCAGCGTTCCGTATTCTTTTTTCTTCCCCGGCCTTCCTTTCCCTTGCCCTACCTTCTTGAGTTGCAACGGACTATAGGCACGGAACAAGAACGCACGAAGTAATGATGCCTAATTATGATATTGTATATAAAGTACAACTTCGCAGCAGATCAACAGCTTTAAGGAGTTAAGATGGGTCACTAGATATAACTGACACGTAGTACTTTGGTGCGTGGTGATTAGAATGCAGGAGGGAGTGCCGAACGCTGTTATCACTCTAAAGAATATAAGCTTTTTAATTCGCTGTCTCTACTGTGAATTGTTTCTACCCTAAAGTTTGCAATAATATAGCGTATATATATATTACGAACCGAAAATCGACCTAAAAGCTTGACATCCATCAGGGAGTACAATAGTACAATTTCTGCGAGATCGGGTTGAATGTATAGTTATAGCGGTATCTCATAACTATAATAGTTATGTCATAGTTGTAATATTTATAATAGGTTTCTGTGGGGGTGTGCAATCTTTTGTTCATATCGCCGCGCGTGGAGCCGAGCGAGCAACGCTCGGTCACGTACTTCTTGAAGATTCGTGTTTATTCTTACTGGGGACATAACTTTTATTATTTTCGTCCTGCTCCCTTGTTCTCAAAAGTTGCTGTTCACTCTCACCCCGCACGCTCGACGCCTCGAACCTCCTGGGCTGAAGTCTTGATTATTCCGCGTGTGGGGCCGAGCAAGCAACACTCGGTCACGAATCTTCCAGAAGTCCGTGACCGAGCGTTGCTTGCTCTGGCACTGCGCGCGGCAATATTTTGGTACAACGAGCGTTATTGCAGAACCACCTTTAGCTATAGTAGTATTTCAAGACAGACACAATTCGGAACTAACACGAGTGAAATTCGTGGGTGTCCCCAAAAGGGATCACGCAACGCAAGGTGCGAAGGGCTTTACTAGGAGTTTTGTATCGTTCGCTGTCCCAACGCCCCCCAACCCGCTACGAGATCCGGGTTTCTACAACCAAGCCTGGGCGCAGGCGCGGTAGCGGCTCCTTCGTTGCGGAGGGCTTGGAGCTTAGCGGGGGGAGCCGGTCTACGAAAACTCCCTACTGTCTCACAGTCGAAGGCTGGAGGTATACCGTCTTGACCTCTCCCCGTTCAGTGCCAGACCGTACTCAAACTCGCCGCCCGAGCTCTGCCCCGTGCCGTTCTTGTTCCTCTCTCTCTCCCCCTCTCTCTCCCCCTCGGCCCCCGTGAGCCCATGTTTTGTTCCATCGTGGCCGGGATATCCACAAATCGTAAATTGTATTGAATATCTATGCATTATTTACAATCGCATTTACAAAGTGGCATTCAACTGCAAAGTATGTAACCATGGTGTGACGTAAGAAAATATAATTCCCGGTTCCTTGGCTTGTTTTTTTTTTTAAACGAACTAAGACGACAGCCGTGTCGCTACACTCTCTGCTGCGCACAAATGACAAAATATCATGCTGCACTGCCGCTCAAGATTCGGCAGAAATGCAAGAATTGTATTGTCACGTGACGTCCCAATGTCCCCACTAAATTTAGCGGAGACATTATAACGCCACGCGGCATAGTGTCATCGTTGAATTGTTAGTCACGTGACTGTGGCTTTACATGGTCATGCAACGTCATGTGATGTCACAGTGTCGAGTGCCGTCGCGATGTCCAATTTTCCTTCTAGATTTAACCGATGAATTCTATCGCATTATTTAGAGGGAATCGCTTTACGTGACGTTACGGTATCATGGGATTCTGATGTGACGTCAAAATGTTCCTCCAGACTTTGTAGGAAGATTTCTCCGTTTAATTTAGTGGTGAAACGCTCCACGTGGTCTCCCACGACGTGATATAAGGTAAACCTCTCCCGGCCATATTTAGCGCGGAAGTTTTACCTCTAAACGAAGTTACAGTGTCACGTGACACCGTGGTTCTAAGCTGAATTTAGCGGGCCACACCGTCCACCATACACACATTAGGATCAGCTGCGAAACTTCGGCCATAACGGCTGGCACCGGATGACTTTAAACGCAGACAAAGATATCTTTAAAAATATTGGATAAAGTATATTAATTCTGCGTCGCCCATTTGAATGCTCTAACCGTCGTGATCAACGAATTTTGAGAAGCTTTGTTTCGACATAAACAAATATCCAGCGGAACAACACGTCAAGTAAATGTATATCAGATTTCAATTACAAATCATTTTCATTTCGTGTTCGGAGAAGCGTAGCTAATAAAGTCGCCTATAGGGACAAACAATTGCCGTTATGATAGTAGTTCTAGAAACGCCGTACGTGTGTCGGAAATTGCTCACATACGAAACGCTTTCCTCGTTTTGTCCGTGGTCGGAATGAGTGCTGCCATCTTTCGAAACGGCGCGGCATTTTAAGAACGTCAGAGCACACGGGCTTGGTATTTTCAAACTGCGCGAAACTCAAACTCGTGGAAAAGCTTACTATGATTCAAACAAAGACGTCACTTAAAAATGTTCATCAAACGTCTTTTTTTTAATGGTCCCACACTTGATGAAGATGAACTTAGGAATTGGTTGGACATACTTGTCCATCTTATTACTACAACAAAAAAAAGAAGATATTTGGTTAGGCCTAAATTATTTTTTGCATGCATGACACTAAGAACTCAAGAAAGAAAGAAACACAAACAGTAATGTAATCTATGAACCCAGTATGGCTGTACTCTGTTGCACAGGACAACCTCCTCCCGCAAATCCCTCCACCCTTTCCTCTTTGGCAGAGCGAATGCTGGAGAGCAAGCGAGAGTGGCACTCGCCTGCTCCACAGCGTTCGCTACGCTAAAGTAGAAAGAGTGAAAGGCTTTGCGGGAGCCCCTTTCCCTGCCTTTCTTAACCTGCATCAGAGTAATGTGTGAACAAGCGGACTTGATACGGGTCCAGTATGGTTACTTCGTTAGGGAAAATGTGGGAAGGCTGCAGGCAAGCTGGTGAATATTAACCATGTTGAATTAACCCAAGACTGGGGTAGACAAGAAACATCAAAACTCGGAAGAGACAAAAATGGACAGGGCAACGTTTCAAAGCTTGAGGCCTCGTGCTGTCGATTTTCTGTCTTTTGTATTGATGTTTCTTCTCTACCCCAACTTCGCTAGAGTTTGGTCGGTTCTTCTTCCTTTATGGTCTACCATACCTTTTAATGGGATAGCGCTAAGGAGCTCGTGTCACAGAAAAGCCGGCGTCGGCGTCGGTGACGTTGTGACGGAAAATTAATGATTGGTCGATTGGGTCATGACGCCAAAGCCACATGACCTTGCGCGGGAATTTCAAATAACCCACAACGCCCACGTCTGACGCGACGTCACGGGTGGAATGAAAGTGACTAAAACATGACATGTAATACGTATTACAGGTCGCCGCATGTCTCAAATGATTTCAGTGTATAATGTAAACCATTTGACATAAATAAAATAAATAGAAGAATTTTATGCTGGATTCGAACCTAAGACCCTTTGGTTGCGAGCCAGACACGCTACCACACTAGGACACGCAGGATACTTTTTTCCTTTATTGCCAGCATTGTGCAATAAACAAGAGATCACATACACAACACTTGAATGTTAAAAAGGCCTGCCATACCTTAGGGGCCCAGTTAGTTTCAAAAGCCCTTAGGGTGACCTTTTTGTCCAGAACGGGCAGCTATTCAGGTGGCTCACATTGCGTTTTGTACGCTTCTTTGATGTAAACAATACTCTCAATAAAATTATCTCTGACGGAACACGCGTCTACATCGGCGTGCCGCACAGCCATCCTTGTCCGCTATATACTGTGTAGACTAAGTGCCATAAACATGTCATAGGGCACGCCCCCTACGTTGTCTACGGGAAGGAAACGAATGCCATAGGCTGTTATTGAAGGTCCTTTTTAGGGTGCGTTGCAACATGTCACAGGGAAATACTGCGTCCCAACAGTCTAAGAATATGTGGTTTACAGTATTGGCCTGGCGGCATAAGAGACAGTTTACCGACCAGGGAATGAAAATTCCCTTTTCCTCAAGCCAGGGTTTAACGGGGAGCGTTCCGCTATGCAGTTGAAAAAGAACGTCTTTACAGAAGGTCGAACTGGCATTCTTTTAAGTCTTCCAAGAACATCTTTTCTGGGGCCAGCACAATATAAAGATCTATACACTGGTTCTGGCCACACCACATCGATTAAGTCTTTTTACAACGTCTTCCGCGAGACATCACTTAGGTACTCTAACGAGAAACGCACCTTCGCAAACTGAAAAGATCGAACCACTTCATACAACAAACCTCGCACCCTTGGGCATACAGCATTATTAGACAAAACAACAAAATCAGGTAAACCCCTCCAAAGTCTAACCTGTAATACAGTCCTCAAAAAGAAATCCCTCTGATCACGCAGGAAAATAAATCTCGACACAACCTGTCGAAGAAACAGGTGGGCTAAACCCAACCCGCCACTTTGCACAGAACGAGACAAATTAGTACAACTGTTTCGTTCCCATCCCGAAGCCCATATAAAAGCTGCTAATACTCTGTGAAGTTTTGAACGTTGACCCTTGACATCCATAACGCCCGCAGTACATACCAGACTTTAGCCATGATAAACAGATTCCAAACTGTCGAACGAGCAAACATGAACAGCTCGCAACCCCCCCCCCCCCCCCACACACACACACACAAACAAACACACTTTACTGTTTTCTCTCGGACTTGTTCAGCTTCCGCTTTCCAATACTCCATGGTGCCACGGTAGTGCTCGAGAGGTACACCGAGATACTTTGCCGGTGAACAAGTCCACTGGATGTGGGCCACGCAGAGACGCTTGCACGGCTTGGGAACGAGCGGATGTTCATATGTTTAGCTATAGCGTTTCAATCTTATCTCCATTATTCGGAAGGGAAGACAAAGCGATAATTATAATTGGCCTCTGTATTTCGCTCACAACACCAACAGAGAATAAAACTTTGTTAGGGGAAAACTAAAGTAATATGTATAACGTTCCTGTGAAGATATTCTGCATCAGCATCGACAGATAATGTATTCTGTGGCAATGCCGGTGTAAATAAAAAATAAACTTTTTGTAAAGAAAAATCTATATTTATTTAGCTCTGCAAGAAGAAGTGCGTCCAACGTGTTTTTGTTGAATCCACCGTCCTAACAATATTTTTACGACCTTTTCTTTCTTGCAAAGTTGTTTGTGTCTCGTGAAAACCATTTCGATAGGAAAGCATGTTCGCTTTAATATAAAAGGCTCTAGTATTTAATATATACAATGTCATACGCACGAAGGAAGAACGCAATGCACGCCATGCAGTCACTGGTTTATTTGGGCCCGTTTCAAAATCCGCTCCCAGAAGACTAAACTGTATCTTTAAAATGTAAAGCTTCGAGAGGATTGAATGTATTCAACCATCTCGTTTTGACGTAGCCTTCTTGAAGCACCCCATTACAATGTCGTGGAGCAGGTCCCTGTGGGCCGCCTGCAACAAATTCAGCGAGGGCGAGTGACATCTCTCAGCAGAAGCAAAAAAGCAATAATTTACGTGTGTGCCTCGGGATTCGTACGGTCGACACGGATGAAGAAAAACACGTAGCTTGGTGCTTTTAGATGGCACACGGGAATAGGCAATGTAAGGCCATAGACGTACGGCCGAAAGTAACAATCGGGGAACTGAAAGTTAGATCTCTATGATTTCAGGTCAAGGTGTTCAAATGGTTTGCATACTTACGTGTGACGTGGTGAACTCATTATACTGCAAAGTGTTGACCAGAAAAATACATGCGAATCAATCATTCTATCTATATCAGTAAATCGATAAAGAATAGTTATGTCTCTTGGAGAATGAAAAGAACACACATAGAAAGCAGAACGTATAGTTTTTTTTCTCTTCTTCACTGAGGTGATTGAGAGAAAAAGGCATTAATATAGTCAATTTCACTTTTAGTCAATAACACCTTCGGGCACATTACTGTTTCAGTAACATTACAAAAATTTCTAGGCGCTCGTCACGTAGTGAGAGCAGCTAACGTTTGTCACAGGCTATCCACTCAAACCATGAAAATCCTAAAGCTTTACTTATGACGCGGTAAACACATAAAAAACGAATACACGAGCACTTTAACCATTTATGATACAGGATCACGCAACCTGATTGTATTCCTCGAGAGAACGTGTCATTAATGCCTCATTATTCGTCTCGTAGTGGTTTTATTTGTGTATCTTGAACGGGGGTGACTGGGCAGTCAAGGCTTTTAGATGCACTTATCATTTTAAGTATACATTCTAAACCCTGTCTGTTTCTCTGTGAACTTATCAGAGGTTTCTCTAGGATAACCTTCACATTCTCAAGTTGTAGACGCCTACCATTCAGAGACCAAGAAACGTTAAAAAATGGATTTAACGCTATAAACTATTTTTAAACGCCATCAAAGAACTAGATTAAAAATATACCTATTTATTCAATGTTTAATCATATTTATATTGTGCCCAGTAAGATACCATTTCTGTAGCGCACTCAGGGCATGACAGACACTCATAAAGCTAGCACTAAACGCTGTGTCCAACACTTCGTGAGAATTGTGACTTAACTAATCAGATATGTTTATAATTAAAGGTTTAAAAAAACGTTCTAAAAGCTTTATTAATAAGCGGACATTTCACTGAGACACCTGCTTAAATGTCTTGGCAGAGACGTCGCCTGGCGTTTTCAGGCTTTTATATTGATCACTTTCAACTTCTTTCTTCAAGTGTTGACTATATTTGTAGTTTTCAGCTCGTCTGAAGGTTTTAGCCTGTTTTAGTTATATGGGTAGTCTTTTTTATTTTATTTCTTAAGAGGAGGCCGCTTTTGATTTTACTACAATTCCAGGCAGCTGAAATGTATTTAATGATCTTAAAATCTTGTTTGTACACATGTAAAAAAATAGGTACAGTTGGCAGCAATTTAAAGGCGAAAACACGCCTCGTTCCGAATCGGTGACTGTTGCGATCCCTAGTTGGAACTTTTCAATTTAGTTCGGGAGGTTCATTGAATAACTTTAAGAACACCACGGGGTGCTCTTCTTGTTACCATAAAATGTTTGTCATTCAAATTATTTTATTTTATTGCGACATACTTCGATTCTAACTAGTGTGTTATAGTAAGCATTCGTGTATGCCGTCGTTCCATAACTACACTGGGCTTAATTTCGAAATACCATATACACAATTACAATGAAAAAAAAACCTTGTTTGTTTTGGCTTGCGAAAGAAGGAAACAAATATTTAAGGCATGCGATTGCGTGACGGAGCCCTATTATGCGGACAGTGGTGCGACATGACGGTGGAAGAGGATACTGGAAAATTAAAGCCGGAACCTCGGATGCAATGAATAGGGCCACAGGGTTGCGAGAATTCTAGATGCCGCCACTTCTCATTGCAAACTTAGTTGTATAGACGCCATGACTGAGCCTCTATTAACTTTTCCTCTCGCAAGTAATACCGACAGGACAGTGGGTCTTCATAAGGACTGCCAAAACTTAGTTTGCATGCTGTGAACAAGTCGAGAATTTGGAACAATGTTATACGATTCTAAAATTATGTTTGAATCGTGAGTAACGGAGAGCAATAGATTTACCAAGGCCTCTCCGGCATCCAGAGAAGACTTGCAGACCAGAAGCACCACCTCGTGGTCGGACAAACCTGTGAACATAGCGATTTGGTCGTTCCAGTAGTCAAGCACCTGCAATAAACACATGACAGATGAGTGCGGCTCCGTAACGGTTACGTCAGGCTAGCATAGTTAATGTTAACCTAAGGTTAACGGTTCACCTCTCTTCGAACGTAATCAACTTTTAAGTAAAGGTGACCACTAATACAGTTAAACATATTCATTATTTCAACGAACAGCCATTACTTCAGCCAAAAAGAACCATTCAATTAGTTGGAAACCCCCGTCCTATACATAAATAAAGTGTAGGTATATTCAGCTCAATAAATTTGAAGGTAATTAAAAGCAATATGTGAGTATTCCAACACTCACCGGTTGAGGTATTTGAGGATGCGTTTTAGCGCAGGTAACAAGACTTTCTATTTCCTCCGCTGAAAGCACTGTTGAATATAATGAACACTATAATTAATATATCTCACAAATGTTTGCAATAAAGACAAAGCCAGTGCTGCGTGAGCCTGAAGTCACTGGATCCTGGGAAAGTAACGCCAAGCTCCCCGTGTGGTCGCCATCTTGGTCCGTGAAATGAGCAATTTCTCCTTGACCCCCCCCCCCGTTCTTGGTGAGCCAATCTAGATTTGCTGGTGACGGTTAGCTTTATGGAGTCGTTTTTTGAATACCAAGATTTTGCTAACCACACACCGGCGAAACAAGCGTTCAACTTCGTACCACCACCAGATGTTGTGTCGGTGCTTGGAGGCACTGCAAAATAAGTTTACTGTCTTGAAATACGCTAGAAGAACAATATAATTGTAAGAGACCCGTGGAGATGGCCATGAACAATAAGTTGATCGCATACAAAGTGCCAAAGACTCTTATATTGGCCAGGAACGCTTCCAGTACGATGCTGCTCCATGGTGATCTTGGCGCGAATGGTTTAGAACGATTCCCTGGAAGCTTCGAAGATTTAAATGGACCAAGATGGCGATTTCCATGGCAACATAGACCGATTAGCCAATCGCCTTGCGAGTTTGGGTCGTCTGTATGTTAGTATCCGTTTGTGTCCGGCTAGCAGGTAGGGAAGGCAATGGCGCTACTTTCCCAGGATCCAGTGACTTTACGTGAGCCTAGCTGAGCAGAATGCTTTTGTTTGCACGAGAACTCGCGCAGGCACTTTCCAAACCCACGCGCTCGCGCGCATGGAGAGCAGATTGGAGTGTTTTGACTTGACGTCAATCCGTCATTCTGCTGTTAGATATTAGCATGAGGAAACTTATAAGCTTTTGTGCACTACCAATTTGAGGGTGTGATGTGAATCTCAGGAGTGCTCGCCTTCTGTATCCGCCAGACTGCTCATAGCAACAAAATGTTCGACAAAATGACGTCGATGAAAACACCCTGTAGACCTTTCCATAAAAAGGGCCCCTGGCCGGTTCCATTTTCAGTGTTCGTGAGTATGGTCCGTGATTTGCTCGCTCTCCGAAGCGACGAACATGCACGTGCTGGGCTGAGCAGATCGCATACTGGGCTGAGGATATGTAAATATTGGAATAGACTAGGGTGCCTCAATGTCCTTCTGTTTAGGGTGATGCCACCCTTTGTAGTACCCGATGCCGACAGCACGCGCTCACGGGGAAAATACAAAGAAATCGACGAAAACAAAATGTCGCCATAGCACAGTCAGCGCCACAGACGCGTGCAGGGACACGCTCTTTCACGCGCTTCTGAACAAAAAAGGAAAATAAAAGTGTGGGACAAAATGGCCGGATGACTCCACCCTAAGCAAAGCGCACATGAAGGCACCCTAGAATAGACCATTTGCTATATTACCCAAGCATCAAGGAGAATGCAGGGATTGGTGTTCCACGCGCCACACGCGCACGCCTTCCCCGTACAAAAAATTCGAAGTAAATAACCAAAATAAAGCGTTGACGAACGCGCGTGCAAGATGCCATTTGTTTTAGGTATTTGCTTTAGAAAAGTAACTACTGCTGAGGCCAGCACGTGCGGCGCGTGGAACACCAATCCCTGCATTCTCCTTGATGCTTGGGTAATATAGCAATAGGTCTATTGCGTATAGTCTCCCGAAGTTTGTTCTAATCACTGACGGTCTGAGACACGCAGAGCGTGGCGAATCCCGCGCTTCTTTTTATCGGGAGGAACGCTGCGCGAGCTCATTCGAACGCAGTACCTGCGTCGCGCTCTCCAAATTCTACCCGAATCCTCCGGAAATATTCAATATACACCTGAGTACCTCATTGCATCATTTTCGGCAAGTGCACAGCTCTCTCCTAATATTATTTTTTGTCCGCTCTTCCCTTGTTTGGCCAATTCCAGGCCGTTTAAACTTTTGATGCGGAGACGGCCCCATCTAGGCCATGTGGTGCCACCACAGCAGTGCGGAGCCGATATGTGGTATTCACTGGCGGACATAGCTGAGGTCGCCGCTGCTGAGCACGTGCTGACGGCAGGCCTCCACAACGCTTCCAACACACATACTGCACGCCATCAAGAGTGTCTTCTTTGGGAGACAATAAATAAGAACTCATCCCGAGCATGCTCTGTGAAAAGTCACCCCAAATTTTCGTTCGCACAGTTCGCAAAGCCCATTGCAGACATTCTTAAGGCTGGTTCACACGGCACCTTTTTCTTGCGTTTGCTTGCGTTACGTGCAAGTCCCCAAAACATTCGTGTCTCGAATGTCGCATGCCAGGTTTTCTCTGAAGCACAGATTTCCCAGCGAATTGTCCGTAAGATTTCGTAACGTAATGTAACTTAAGAAAATGGTCCAGTGTGAACCGGCCTTTAGGCTTCACGTATTGTTGTGAGAACAGCCATTTGACACGAGCTACTACTCGAATGCTTGCCGAGCTATTGATTACCACGAGCCCAAATTGAGTGTCACGCAATGCTCGGCTCCAAAGTATGAGCCGCATTCAAATATCGTCACTAAGGGGTACTGCGACCCCCCAGTTACGTCATCATGTTTTGGGAAGGGGAGAGTGAAAGAAAACGCTCGCGTTTGTCCTTGAAATTACACCGCAACAAAGGAGTTTCTTGGTCAGGGGCGTTTCGTGCGAGTATACATGGGTCCCACTAAGTGATAGTAAGCTCGTGTAGTAAAAAAACATTCCAAGCGAATATCGTTGCACGCCCCTTTAAGAAAGGCAAGATGGGCGCACCTTAAAGCGTGCATCCTAATTTTTTCTCAGTTGCTTCCACGACTGATAGCCTCCGTATACACTAAATATAAATACAGCTCCACTCAACTCGAATTGAGTGTAAATAATATTGTCTGTACAATTAGTATGACGAATATAAAATAAGCAAAAATATTTACTGGTATTTCTTTTTTTTTAGATGCTATTAGCAGATTTGACAGCGTTTATAGGTGAACTATATCAGAAGATGTGCTCGCCGCCTTGCCCAACAAGCGCAATATTGACCTCGCCATTTATAAACTCAAGCTAAAAAAAGAAAACAATTTAGCGTCTCCAGGGCTTCTTAATGTCCCTAGGAATCTTCACTCTAACGTAAGAAAGATGTTTGTGATTTGACTGTCCTACAGACAATGAAGGCAGCCAGTTAAAGCAGCGAGTGGACCGCCGTGAATGATGAAGCTCAGAAAACAACGAGGCCCGAAAGACGCGATGTGTTCAGGTACCACGACCCTGGCGTTCCACTTCCTCGTGGTCCCCGCGCGAATCACATTTTCAGTCCTAGTCGTATTCTGAGCATCATAGTCATTCGCTGGGATCCTTCTATGGTTTGCAGTAAACGGCTGCGTTCGTGCTTTGTAGGAAAGCGAAAGCTGACTCTTATAGTCACTGCAACTCAATGCTCAAGCAGCCTCCTTTCCAAGTGCATCTTATCAAGACTCACGGCATATGTTGAACGTAGAATCGTGACCGAAAACTCGGGATGCCATATAAAGCACCGTGACTAAGACTCGACCGTGAACCATCGTTCCGTCGCAAACTTCAGCGTTGTTCTCAGGCCAAAACTTCTTTTGCCTGAACCCCACGGGCCTACAACTCGTGCTCAGCCGCACCACCAATAATGACCCGACCAGAACGAGTGAGCGGTGATTATGCACGGCGAGTAATTAGGCTATCGGGAAACAGAGCTAATGATATGCTAATGCAACTCTTTACCTGCAGCTGATCCACGACGAGGACTAATGCGAGGAAATGCCACGCCGTTTAAACGCAATTAATAAACGTGTTGGCACAGGTTTCGGTTCTCGTTCCTTTTTGAAATGTAGGGCGAATGCAGATGGTCAGGTAGACAGGTATGGAACATGCTGCTATAGTCACTGAAAGAATGAGAACGGCAGCGCGTGTCTTTCGAGCGTCCAGCACCCAGCACGCGCTCCATGCCTTCTGACATAGCCTCCTCTATAGACGCTTTGCAGCAGCTGTGCATGGGCGCCGCCATAACTGACCTTCAGTTTTGTTTCCCCAGTTATTACGTTTACTTCACTTTGATTATTACCATAGCAGGCCAGGTTATTGCCATCTTAGATTTTATTCTGTCTTTCTCCCCAGCATTGGTCACTGTGGAGGCTCGTCCATACCAATTTCAGTGGCTCGGTATCTCGGTAAAACAAGAGAAGGTCGGCTGTGGCGGCTCAAGTCTGGCGCGTGTGTAAAGCGTGTATACTCTCACAAAGCCTGGCAGTTCGACGACGGAGCCATATATAGAGTGCCCGGTCGCAGATTTGGAGCGCGACGATCTGGTAGTACAGAGCATCAAAGAGTCATATCTCGGGGAACCTGGACGTCAGCGCACAAACTTTGCAGCGGCGAGGACCTGAAACACACTTGTTAGCTCGGGAGAAGTGTGTTTCGGCGTCTCGCCGAAGCGGGGCGCCAGTCGCGTGGCTCTTCTCTCATCCGTTGTGTGCCGCTCCACCTTTTTTATTTTGGCGGCCGCTTCTCGTGGCGATCTGCCAGGCTTTGTCAGTAAATAGGAGGCTATGCTTCTGGCGGGCTTTGGCTGAGCGCGACGCGCTCGAGGCTCACGACACGCCGAAGCGTTGTCGAAGGTGGGAAGCACTCGCTGGAGACTGCACCACTGAGACTCCTCCCTGCCGTTCTCACCCTGTCGGTGGCTATAACTCATAGAGTTATTATGATGTACTCTATAGATTCAACCGGCGTATAGTGTGCTGTTGCAAATTGAAGCAGACAGCAACCAGTCGAAAATTGACTTCGGGTAATGCATTTCTATGGGAAAAAAATGGGTGCATTTTCTCCCTGCGCTTTGTTATGAGAGAAATTATCACGAATAATTCCTACGTACATAGCACGTAGGAATTATTATATGCCTGTACGAAGCTGCTAAAACAGCTTCGTACAGGCATTTATGTGCACTGTCGGACGCTGTTATCTCGAACAGGGCGTCGGCGCCCTTTTGCAAGGAGGATTGACGTGCCAAACGAACAAAGGACATCTGGAAAATAAATAGAGTCGGCAAGAACTACGGGTGAACACTGGATCAGTACCTTTCTGTGTATGTAGACGACCAAAACAAATTGAAGGCCACGTAATATGGTTCGATTTGCAATTAGTACACTCTTCAAAGACGGCAGGAACGTAGCAGTAAATACATTTTTTTTAGATCTGTTTTGAATAAAAAATATCACCCGGTATACTCCGTTTCATCTTACAATGTACTGCGATGGGCGCTACAAGATACAGGAGCCAATACATAGTTCCACGCTTGTCTCGTGACTTCGCGCGCCCCGCTTCGCTCCACCCAACTGGAAGGACACGTGACATACTCTGAGCTATGAATCAGCTCCTGTGGCCCGTAGCGTCCTTTGCGGTCCATAGTAAGGTGAAACAGAGTATAGTAGTTTACGCCTCTACGCCGACCCGCTGACGCCAATTTGTGCTGCACATAGACGCAAAATATACTTTTTAGGGGCGAAGCTCCTTATGGGCTAGCCATGTGCGTAGGTCCGTAGCTCCGGCGTCCGGGCTCGTTCTCCTGCTCGTGAGCTCACGTGCTCGTGTAAAAAAAAAAAGATGAAAAAAAAATTTTTTTGCTTAGTCGACAGGATTCGAACCTGTGCGGCGAGACCCCAATCGATTTCTAGTCCACCGCCTTAACCAAACGGCCAGGACTGCTGGACGAGATAGGGGGCTCTGAGATGTGGTAGTAACTCAAGAGCTGGGGATGTCATGGATGAAACGTTGCATGTAGCCACTCGACGTCTATACAGGAGAGGGCGCTGCGGTCAAATGCATATATAATCGCGTTAAACTTTGCATGCATTGGCTCAACGTTTATAGACGAGAGGGCGCTGCGGTCAAATGCTCAAATGCGTATATAACCACGTTCCATACCACACATTCTCTTTCTGACATGGATGAAAACGAACGAAAGGCTCCGCATGCTGCGGCTCAGCGTCTACGCAGACCAGCACCACCAGAGCTTCGCCCCAATCAACATCATTCACCACGTGGAGATGCGGTCAATTTTTTGTTTTACTATTATTCAGCTTTCTCTATGTCGTCGCAGCCGTTTCTTTAGTCAAAACTGAGCCGCTGACGCGACCCTCACAAATATTTAACTGACTTCACGAACGACACCCGCAAAGGAGGCACGGCTCACATTTTATTACGCCGAAGCGTTTTTAATGAACCGCTAACCGCCATATGAGATTACGGTTCCATTGCGGTTAGGGTTCAATATTAAATATTTGACATCGGTTATAGTTTTGATCCAATTCAGGTAAAATAACGATTTTCGGTTCGGGTTCGGTTCAACATACTGGTTAAAAGCTACATGCACTCGCGCATGATTACAACAGCCGCTTTGTCGCGTCTCGCGGCGCCAGGAACAACACTTTGTTCTTCTATAACTATTCCGTTTTGGTTGCTTCACTGAGGGCGCGCCATTTTTATCCTCGAAGAAGCATAAGCCAATGAAGCAATCAAGCCGTCAGTCTCCTCCATCGCAATGGTGCAGCTGGAAGAGCCACTTAGCGTGCGCTAGCGAATTGCCATCAGCGTGCGCTAGCGAAGCGCCATCAGCACGTAGGCCCTTGATGAAATTCGACACAGTCCGCATAGCCCATTCCATTCCCACTCCATTCCGGTCAAAAGGCATCTAATCCCATTCCCATTCCATTCCCCCAGCGCTTCCGCCATTCCATTCCCATTCCATTCCGAGGTCGCGAAACTGTGGAATGATTCCCCGGGAATCATTTCAACTCCGGCGTGAAAACTTTTTCAACACTGGTTGGGACCAGTCGGAGTTTGCGAGACGCTCATTTCTGCGATCCGAACCTGCCGTTTTTACCTTGTGTCGTGTGCTGTTCTCGTGCTCCCGTGTTGAAATACATGGTTAACGTTCGTGAGCTCGACTGGGCGAGTGTGTGTGCGGCAGTGTTGCGGAGTTGCCACTCCGGAGTTGGAATGATTCCGGAATCATTCCGCATTTTAGCGACCCCGCAATGGAATGGGAATGGAACGGCGGCAACGTTGAGGGGAATGGAATGGGAATGGGATTAGATGCCTTTTGCCCGGAATAGAAAAGGGAATGGAATAAGCCCGGTTTCTTTTTTTCTTTTTTAGAAATAAAGTGAGCGGGAAACTGTTAGCCCACGTGGAGCCCTAACAAACACTCATACGCAAAAAATTGCAGTACAAAAAACAAGCGTCAAAGCAAAGAGCAGAAGAGGGAGGGCGGTGGCGCCTTTCACGGACGCGTAGACGGACTTCACTGCACGAAAGCGCAACAAGAAACCAAGCACCAAGCAAAAGAAACGAAGGGAGCGGCCAACCAAGAAACCGCCATGCACGGCGGCTCTGTCGCTCCTCGTCGTCCTTCTTTTGTTGCTTTTTTTTTTTTTCAACGACATAAAGAGTGCACGCGCGCACAGACTGAGGTCTGGAAGCGGGGGCGGCTCATAACTCGCAGAGCTCTGATAACTCGTTCACTCGCTCACCGCCAAAAGATGATCAGTTATTGTTTTTTTATAGTTCGAGGAGCGTTGTTTAGCAGGCGGCGGCCAACCCTGCCGCCTTCCACGTTCATTCGCGCGCACTCCTTTGAAATGCGAAATGTGGGTTTGCTTCGGCATTAAAACAAAGCAAGCGAACTTCACTTCTCCTCTTGCGCTTTGCTCCGACGCTTGTTTTTTATACTGCATTTTACGTGTAAGTATTGGGCTTTCTTCCGAAGCTTGTTTTCTGTGTTATATGATTTACATTTAAGTGGGTTAGGGTTACAAGCAAGCTAGCGAATGCCCGGTCATTTCCTTTGACTTTAGTCTCTGCATACTTCGTTTCACCTTGCGATGGACCGCTGCGGACGCTACGAGTCACCCCAGGCAATCCAGCACCGTGAGTGGGACTACACGCACGGCGCGTTGCTGCGCTCTAGGGTCACGTGACACTCAGAAGGCACTGGATTGATTTCGATGGCACTCGTGCAATCTGTTGTGGCCCATCATAAGGCGAAGTAGACTATCGTCAGCGCTCTTTTCGCGTGACCGAACTGACTAGACCTACAGAAAGAAAGACGAGACGTGACCGTTGCTGTGAGGGCCACTGAGAAGGAGAGCTAGATGCTAACGGCTACTGAGGTTTTGGCTTCCATCGACGCCGGCTGTGCACCCATCGCCACAACGCGAACAACTTGACACCGAGGCCGAAGAATGAATCGGTTGGTACCGTATCCTGCCTGAACCCGCCGCTCGATCAGTGCGAAGAGGAACATTAGAAGAAACATACAGATCGAGTCATGGCATCGTGGAAGACATTTTTCGACATTAGACGCGAAGAAAATAAACAAGCTGCACGCTGCAAGTTGTGCAACGAAACTATACACGGTGCAGTCGGCGTATCATCGAACTTTATTCGCCATCTGAAGAGGAAACACGAGAATGAGTACGCGAAGGTTGGAAAAGGGCAGGCGAACCAGCCAAAAATAACTTCCGCCTTCATCGCTGGGTGCAGCTCTGTACCGGCTCACCGAAAAGCTGCGCTTGATGAAGCCCTATTCAATATGATATGCATTGACATGGAGCCGTTTCGTGTTGTCGAACGGGAAAGATTCAAGCAATTTGTATCGGTGAGTCTTACATATAGTTCTTCGTAACCTTGCATGAGAGTAATTGATTTGTGTTTCTTCAAATTTAGGTTGCCGTTCCGGGCTACAAGTTGCCGTCTCGTGACGACCTGCGAGAGAAGTTGCTACCCTCGAAAGTGTCTGCTCTTCAAAGCAAAATATCAGCGTCTTTGTCGGGAGCAGAGCACGTGTGCATTTCTCTCGACGTGTGGACGTCTCTGACTATGGAAGGCTACCTAGGAGTCGAAGCCACATTCGTCGACAACGACTTCACGGCTCACACATTCCTCCTTACCTTCACTCGACTGACGGGCAGCCACACAGCTGCTCGCATTCGCTCTGAGTATGACGCAGCGCTTGTCTAGTGGAACATATCATACAAGGTAAAATATGAAATCTTTGTTACAATTTTGTCTCGAGTAACATTACCAATTTGAATTTTCAGGTGCTTCGTGTGGTGACAGACAACGCGTCATCAATGATAAAGTCCTTTGCTTTTCCTGGTTGGGGAACGGAAGCAGACGAAGACGCTGACATCCTCGGCGAGTGCCCGGAGAGCTTAGCCAAGGAGCTTTTAAGCGAATTTCATAAGCTGGAGCAATTCCGATTTGGCTGCGCCACCCACAATCTGCAGCTTGCCGTAAAGGACTCTATCCGGCAGGTATGTTATATTCTGTCGCTCTGGCTTTATTTATTTTTACGTAGGTTGTACATTATCTTTTATGGTTACGCTTTTTGTGACCGGCTCTATCGAAATTACATGTCCGCCTTTGAACTATACGGTTAGTGTAAAGTCAATCGCAAAACTATCGATTGTTATATATAATCTTAAATTGTTTTCTTGAAACCATGAACGTAAGGTATTGCATGTTGCTCTTTGCCATTTTTTTTCTCAATCTTTTTTTTTCGATTTTAGGATTCTAAAGCTGAGGAAGTAATGCAGAAATGCGGCACCATCGTCGCTTCAATACGTAAGAGTACTGCCGACACCGAGACTGTGATGAATGTGGCCGGCGTGCACCTAGAAGCCCACAACACAACGAGGTGGAACTCGCAGCTGCGAATGATGAGGAGGCTCACTCAGCGGCGTAGACTTTCCATTTTCCCGGGGGGGGGGGGGGGAGGCGGTCAGAAGTTCTCCAGGGGGGGGGGGTGCTGCGCGTTACCTATTCGCTAGAACTGGAGATTTAAGGCCACGGTCCCATGTGGCAGTTTAGGTACTTTTTGGCAGGTCATTACTCATCTCCTTTTAAACACTGTTTTGTGGGATTGATGTCATTCGAAAGGCAATGCAATCCTCTTTCATTTGATATTATGTATGTATTGGTTTATACTGTTCATGCGCATTTGAAGCGTTGCGAATATGATGGCGCGGACCCTCACTTGCTCCGCTGGTTCATGTTTTATGAACGATTCATTAAAGATAACACGGTTTCAATAGAGCAGTTTTGTTAAGATGATGTCGGAGCAGAATGTAACGGTATACTTTTTTGGTATTTGCACTACTTTGTTTTTTACAGCTCTCCAAATATTGCCCTAAAATTGACATTTTTCAGCACAAATATGTTTTTAATGACAAGCGCTAGGGCAATGAAATTAGCTACAGATGTAGTGCTTATAATTGGTAATATGCAGAAAAAAATTTAATGTTGTGTAAATTTTTTTGTTTAGATATTCTATATCAAACGTAGCACTTTTTTGTGCTTCGAGTCATGGTAATTCAAATGCCGCTGAGTAAGTAATTAAACTATGGTAAAATCTTTTATAACATTTAGAACTACAATAGTTGCCCAAGAGGTGGACGGTGGCTTTTTTTTATTTTCAAAGTCATAACGCTCCGGGAGCCCTTCAAACTTACCTGTTTTTGACGCACATCTTTTTGGACATCAAACAGATTTATTGGCATCTAATAACATTTATTGTATGGAATAGATATACATTGCGATGTATTAGATTTTCCCAATGATCTTGCTTTGGTTTCTTGATAGTTGCAGAGCTTAGCTAATTTTAAAAATAATTAAAAACTGTTTGGTTGTTTTGTTGCGCTACCTGGCGGATGGCAGACAAAACTGCTGATTTCCAAGTTCAAAACATTTTCGAGGGCGGCGTTGGCGTCTGTATCATCATCAATCTCCGTGTCGTTTTACCTTCACATTTAGAAAATATATTTGAAGATTTACTATCGATAAATGAACGGTTTAGGTACTGGGTCAGGTTAATAAATCTAAGACAAATAATTACACAAGCGTAGCGTGATATAAAGTGTTCATTATTTGATATAATTGAAATCAATAAACGATAAAGACGAAGAGGGAAAGAATACACCCGAGTTCACTTCATGCCTAGAGTCACTAAATGAGCTGCGCTTAAATTATCGGCACTCCGTTCCCCGAAATTGTTTTGGGCGCCGCCATTTTGGGTCTTGTGCAGAGCAAACACAACTGCCGATCGTCATGATCCAAAAGTGCGACTTCCTCTGCATTAGATGCGGTGCTAGGAAGCTGATACAATATTGCTATGCTCTGTCGCGGGTTGTTTAAACATTCGTGGAGGACGGAAAAGCGTTTCCTGTGATTTTAGATAAAGCTTCAGATAACTGGCAACCATGATTTTAAGCCACAATATGGCCAAGTGTCGTTACTCTGAAGCGTAGCTAATTTACTGGCACTAGCGGGAACAATGAGGAAGAGGCAGGTGTCAAAAGGTAGTGGCTTGTGGAATCCACGGGGCTCACGTCATGGCCCCTCCAGGTATTACAAGCTTCTTGAACAAGGGCATGAATAGTGTCATTAAATAAGCTACGCTTCAGAGTAGCGACACTTGGCCATAATGTGGCTTAAAATCATGGTTGCCAGTTATTTGAAGCTGTATCTGAAATCACAAGAAACGCTTTTCCGTCCTCCACTTTAAACAGTTTGCGACAAAGCAAAGCGATATTACATGAGCTTCCTAACACCGAATCTAATGCTGAGGAAGTCGCAATTTTGAATCATGACGATCGGCAGTTGCGCCTGCTCTGCACAAGCACCCAAATGGCGGCGCCCACAACACTGTCGGGGAAGAGAGTGCCGATACTCTAAGCGCAGCTCATTTATTGGCCCTACTTCCCGCGAACCTCCTTTCCCCAGACTGAAACTGAAACTAAATATGAATAATACACCATTATTATAGCTTATTTCGTTTTAACCACCTACACATAATGAGAGGAGGAAGCGGCCGGGTAGGAGAAACGCGGGTTTTATGTGCGACTGTTCTAATCAACGTTAGTTCTAACCGTCTCAAAAGAAAGAACGCGCGAGCTTGCGCTGGTTAAAAAAAGACGGTCCAAAGAAAAGAGACGGCACGCTGTGTTCTTTGTGATTGTGCGTCTAATTGCAAATTGTTGTGTGTATGTTTATACAGCCGGAAGTAAGTCTGCCTTACTGGGCGTCTGGTGTCTCAGCTGTAGATGAGCAATTTAGCCAGTGCGGTACAACCGCAAACCTGGGGTCTTTAACGTGCACCACGCAGTAGTGATACACGACCGCACGCCGGTACGATGCTCTTCCAGATCGAAACGGGCAGGGGCGGGTTGGGTTCTGCAGCGCGAGCTTTCGCTCCAAGTGCTCCGAGCTGGTGTGCGATAGACCATGCACTTGGCTACCGATCCCCCCCCCCCCTTTGTGCGTCTAATTTATATACAGGTATAAGTATTTGACGATCGACGATGGACGTCGATCGTCTCGAGGTAATGTAACGTAATAACATTATATAAATAATAAACTTGTTGAAGGACTGAACGACTCAATTTTTCAATTCTTGGATTGTAATATGGCGCTAGCCTATTGTACTTACTGTTGATGAAGAGCAATATGAGGTGACGAGATAATGATTAAATGATGAGGCTCTATAAGGACGCCGACATTAGTGGGTGTCGAACCACAACGTACAGTGCCAGACTTGTTTCAAGTATCGTGTACCGAAAGACCTTTCTTCACCCGCAACAGAATATGGTAGAATCAATGAGGATGCTGCTTTACAACTGTTCGTGGAACAGGAAAAATGCACTGTGCAGAAGTGCGGCTTATTCGTTAATATGAGGGACGGATTTCTAGCAGCATTCCCTGATTGACTACTTGGAAAAAATGGCCTTGTTGACGTAAAGTGTCCCCGTTCCAAAAGATTCTTGAAGCATACTTAAACCGCAAAGGAGTATGAGGCGAAAAATAAGAAAAAGGAGCCTGGTATGAAAGGTCCAAATCACCAGCATAGCTTCTACTATCAAATACAAGGGCAGTTACACAATACACAAAGAGAGTTTTGTGATTTAGTTATATTTACTCTCAAGGGCATTGATATCCAACGTATTCAGAGGGATGACACCCTCTGGTCAACCAGCATAGAGCCTTTTCTACTCAAGTTTTACATGGAACGCCCGACTTCCGCTCAAATTCCTCACGTAGACGAGCTCTCCGACCGAATAAACTGCCATTACTCCCGATCTGGGAATCTCTCGATCTTCGTTCGTAGGCCATAGTATCATGAGATCGAGGGGTGTGGCTCTTCGTCCGCCGAACATTGCTTCGGCGGGTGTTTTTACCGTGTATAGATTAGGCCTTCGCGTGCTGCTGGAACAAGAACCTGGCGATTCTTCACTGAACTGCTTCTTCCGTAAGCTTCAAGAGGGCTTCTTTTCATTTCGCACACCATCTGTTCTGCTTGCCCGTTAGTTGCAGGATGGTATTGTGCACTAATGTGATGCCTGATGCCGGTTTTGTTTTTCTTCAAAAACTTGTTTATTTTATTTGAAGCAAGATTTGGCGCATTATCAGAGAAAAGTATTTTCGGTAGGGCAAAAGTAGGTAAAAGAGACCGTAGAACGACAATGACGTGTTCGGACGTCGTGGCAGGCATCGTGTAAACTTCCAGCCACTTAGAGTACGCATCGACCATGACTCCGCAGACGCGGATACGTTTTGGAACCCACCGACTGAATAGTGGATCGTTTTCAGTTACTGTTCATGATGGCGTTGGACTCAAGGAAGACTTCGAGTCTTTCCAGAAAGTTAGCCCAGGTGCCAGAACTTTTGTCGAAAGCGGTAAGTATTCGAAACGTCGACAACGTCGGTAGCCACGTGCTGTGCTTGACACTGGACACTTACCATTCGCTGAGAAGAAACTTGATTGTTCGTCTGCCACGAGTCGTCCGATATCAGGTCATCACCGCAACACCATCTCCCGACAGAACTGGTCTTCATTGTCCGCATGTCCATAGTTAGCAATCACGTGAACTTATAAATTCCCGATCGCTCATAACTTGCCGTCGCTAAACGCCGTTCATTCATAGCGTCTTCATTGCAAATAAACGTCTTCCTATTTCTTCTGATGGTTTTCATCATATTCCTCCTAAGCTGTACTTACAACATTATGTGTGTCGGTACTTCCGAAAATATTGCAACGGCGTTTGTTTTCTGGGAACTATAATGTAACAACCTTTACAACATCTTCCGGATCCCGTGAAACACAATATTTCCTGACGTTATTTTAGTCGTCATTAAAATGGTGAGGTAAGTATCGTAAATCGCGAAGCAGTTTACTTGACGTCCGCTTCCACTGGTGCCTTGGAAGATTGAGTCTACTGAACGTGCATTCATGCAGAAGAAGTTTTTATTGATAGAATATTGACACGTCAATCAACATTTGATTCCTTCTTGGTAAGATTTATTGCGAAAGCCCGTTACAACCGCCGAACCGCATCTCCCTATATCAGAGAACAATTTATACCGAGCCTGACATTCTCGCATACATCCGTTTGCTGGGCCACGCAAATTGAGCCAGCTGAGCACAGCTGGCAGCGGCGCGAGCAAGGCCACGAGGGGAACGTGATGGTGCTCGAGCCGTCCCACTGTGAACCAATGTTTCGGCCACCCCACGGGTGCGTGTCGCCATCTATTGGTTGAACTAACGCCTTGTTCAAGATGGCTGCCGTGGGACCGCAGCCTTAAGGTTGCGGTCCCACGGCAGCCATCTTGGCTGCGGTCCCACGGCAGCCATCTTGAACAAGGCGTTAGTTCAACCAATAGATGGCGACACGCACCCGTGGGGTGGCCGAAACATTGGCTCACGGTGGGATGGCTCGAGCACCATCACGTTCCCTCGTGGCCTTGCTCGCGCCGCTGCCAGCTGTGCTCAGCTGGCTCAAGTAGCGTGGCCCAGCAAACGCATGTATGCGAGAATGTCAGTGATAATTGTCTCTGATATAGGGACATGCAGTTCGGCGGTTGCCACGGGCTTTCGCAATAAATCTTACCAAGAAGGAATCAATTGTTGATTGACCTGTCAATATTCTTTCAATGAAAACTTCTTCTGCAGGAATGCAGGCTCAGTGGACTCAATATTCCAAGACACCAATGGAAGCGGACGTCAAGTAAACTGCTTCGTAATTTATGGTACTTACCTCACCATTCTAATGACGACCGAAAAGTGACATAACGAAATATTGTGTTTCATGGGATCCGGAAGATTTTGTAAAGGTTGTTACATTATAGTTCCCAGAAGACAAACGCCGTTGCAATATTTTCGGAAGTACCGATATAATGTTGTAAGTACAGCTTAGGAGGAGTAGGATGAAAACCATCAGAATAAATAGGAAGACGTTTATTTGCAATGAAGACGCTATGAATGAACGGCGTTTAGCGACGGCAAGTTATGAGCGTATGGGAATTTATAAGTTCACGTGATTGCTAACTATGGACATGCGGACAATGACGACCTGTTTTGTCGGGAGATGGAGTAGCTGTGATGACCTGATATCGGACGACTCGTGGCAGACGAACAAGCAAGTTTGTTCTCAGCGAATGGTAATTCCCGTATGGAAATCCTATATCTGGGCCATATCTGGCCATATCATACATTATATGATTATATACGGCCTATATACAGACTTATCTGGCGTATATACAGACTGATATGGCGTGTATACAGACTTATTTGGCGTATATACAGACTTATCTGGCGTATATACAGACTTATCTGGCGTATATACAGCCTGATATGGCGTATATACAGACATATCTGGCGTATACACAGCCTTATCTGGCGTATATACAGCTTTATCTGGCGGCCGGTTTTCAATATATTAAAAAGTTTAAAGAAAGTTAAAAATTTACTTTGTTAGCAAAATGTGAATGACTTATTGCTCGCAAGCTAAATACTAGCACATATAATCCCAAACTCCAGCTTTGACAAGCTTAAGTTTGAGATTATTTGTGCTAATTTTCACGAGGATTTCAATGTAGAATTAATTATATTAAAGTGTTAACATTACGCCGGAATAGACAATTTGCTAAATCCCCCAAGCACCTCGGCTCGTACTCGAGGAATCATGGGGACAATGTTTCTTCAGCTGCCTAGTGATCAGAAATTTCGACCAATTTTATGGTTACACAGTTTTGAGTGTAATTCGGAGTCACCTTGAACAAGTGTCGTATTGAACCCAAGTACCTGTTATCACTTTCAACATTTTTTTCGCTAATGTCAGTACTGTGCATTCTGTTCAACCTTCAACCTGGATGAGCTGCAGACATATCTCTTACATTATTATCATTCTCGTACAGTTTCAAAGGCGCTGATATAAAGTTAGAAACGCTAAAAAATGCTAGAAACAGCTCCGCTGAATCCGAGCTAAATCCCGGTTTTGGTTGTTGTGATTTCTCGGCTTTTAAGTAATTCCTGCTAAAACAACAATCACTAGAATGATAATATTGTAAGAGATTTCAGCGCCTCAGCGTGGTTAAGGGGGATTCAACCGCTATTTATTTGTACCCTTTTCCTCATAGATGGCGCAGAATTTTTCCGGAACAAACGAGTTGCATGTTCGCAGCTGCGCATGCAGGTCGGGCGCTCGAGGAGTGCTCGGGCCACGGGCTGTTCGCCGCCGATCTCGAGCTAGATCTTCTTCGCTCTGCGTCCGCCGCTGCAGGAAGCGGCCAACAGGCGGCGCGACATACGAGCCAGTACATACGTAGATTACAGTGGCTTACAAAACGTAGAATAAGCTCTGATTTTCGAATGAATTCGAAGTCCCATCCACGTTCGAAATTATCGAAAGCACAAGGTGCGGCGTTGCGGCCGTTTAAACCACCACATTTGGCACGCAAACGTTGTTCTGCAAAAAAAAAAAAAAAAGTTTATTTTTAGGGTTTAATTTAAAGCTAGAAAAAAAAATAAAGTGGCAGTTTTGCACTTCCTATGTCCTATATCGGCCTGCTCTTCGTCTGAATACTGGTTTGCAAACCCGCTCCCAGGATCTGTGGAGTAAAGCCCATCTATCCTGGGAAAAGTGGCGCCAATAATTTTTTTGGAAATGCTCGAGGCACGTGCCGCGCGCCACTTCTGGGAAGAACTAGAGCCACTAAATGAGCTGCGCTTAGAATATCGGCACTCTGTTCGCCAACATTGTTGTGGGCGCCGACATTTTGGTGCTTGTGCAGAGTAGACGCAACTGCCAATCGTCATGATTCAAAAGTGCGACTTCCTCAGCATTAGATTCGGTGTTAGGAAGCTCAGATAATATTGCTTTGCTCTGTCGCGAACTGTCTAAACATTCGTGGAGGGCGGAAAAGCGTTTCCTGTTATTTCAGATCAATCTTCAGATAACTGGCAACCATGATTTTAAGCCACAATATGAACAAGTGTCGTTACTCTAAATAAGTGTAAGCTACGCTTACACTAAATAAGCTACGCTTATTTAGTGGCACAATAGAAGAACATGGCGTCTGAAATCTAGCTCAGTGCTGCGCTGTTCCACCATGATCTTCCCTAGTGCCACTAAATAAGCTACGCTTCAGAGTAACGACACTTGTCCATATTGTGGCTTAAAATCATGGCTGCCAGTTATCTGAAAATTCGTCTGAGAACACAGGAAACGCTTTTACGTCCTCCAGAAATGTTTAAACGCTTCGCGACAAAGCAAAGCAATATGACATAAGCTTCCTAACACCGACTCAAATGCCGAGCAAGTCGCACTTTTGAATCATGACGATCAGCAGTTGCGTCTGCTCTGTACAAGCACCAAGATGGCGGCGCCCACAGCAATATTGGGGAACAGAGTGCCGACCCTAAGCATAGCTCATTTAGTGGCGAGGTCCACACTTTTGCGCGGCGAGGTCCACACTTCTGCACGTCCAGAACAGTGGACCTCGTCGGCGAGGTCCACTCTTCTGCGCGGCGAGTCAAAAGCAACAATAGCAACCGTTTCTTACCCGTGAACTGAGTTCTCTGTCCAAGCAAGTGGCGCGGCTCTACTACTCGTCCACAATCGCGCGCCCAGTGCACAGCAGCTGACAACATTGGTAACGGGTATGGCAAGAAAGGACACTTTCCGTCTGTCTGCCTGTCAGCGAAAAAGAACCACTCAAATATACATAAAGCCATGTTGCACTCGAGCTATCCTCGTAAATTCCGTAAGTTGAAGGCGCTGCCGGCAAGTGCAGACTAGGGTGCCTCAATGTCCTTCTGTTTAGGGTGATGCCACCCTTTGTAGTACCCTATGCCGACAGCATGCGCTCACGGGTAAAATACAAAGAAATCGACGAAAACAAAATGTCGCCATAGCACAGTCAGCGCCACAAGCGCGTGCAGGGACACGCTCTTTCACGCGCTTCTGAAAAAAAAAAAAAAAGTGTGGGACAAAATGGCCAGATGTCTCCACCCTAAGCAAAGCTCACATGAAGGCACCCCAGTGCAGACTACATTCTTTTGATAAAATTCACGCTTACAAGTACCGCCAACCATTGTTGTCGAAACGCGCAAGACACGTGCGAGGAGCGGTTGCTCCGCTGCCATTCGCTTCAAAGGGCCGCTCATTTCAGTACTCCGCCGACAACTGCTTTCAAGGGCCGCATGAGACACGGGCCTCGTGCACTGGCGCATTTGACGCCACTTGCAAGACAAACGCAAACACATCGAAGGGCTTTAGTCCAGACCACGGTCCAGACAGATAAAGAGGGATCGGCGGCCAAGTGCAATAAAGAAAAAAAAAGGATCGGTGGCCGAGTGTGTTAGAGCACACCAGCTCGGAGCACGTGGAGCGAAAGCTCGCGCTGTAATCCAGGGATCCTGGGTTCAATTAGGGTGCCTACATGTTTGTCTGTCTCAGGGTGAAGACATCCATTGTTGCACTGAATGTGCCAGCGCGTGATGCTCTCGCGCACTCGGTGCGTGACCTGGGCGATAAAATGGCGTTTATGCATTAGCCAAAGCTGCGCGCTCGAGCTCAGTGACACCGTATTGCGCGCACTTCAAAATGCATAAAAAAAACGATTGGGCGTGAAAATGGCTGAGATGTCACCACTCAAGCAAAAGCGCGCGAGTGTATAGAAGGCACTCTAGGTTCAATCCCGACCCCTGCCCGTTTCGATCTGGATGAGCATCGTACCGGCGTGCGGTCGTGTATCACTACTAACGTTACTTTGATCACCACTGCGTGATGCACGTTAAAGACCCCAGGCTACCGGTTGTACTGCACTGGCTTAATTTCTCATCTACAGCTGGGAGACAAGTCGCCCGTTGAGGCTGACTATGTTCTAGGCTGTATAAACATACACACCCCAATTTGTTTCCAGACAGATAAGGTAGCACCGCTTCATTCCACCGTGAGATAGTAAGATCATCACTGTTGAAAGAGGTGTTCATAACGGACAATAGCATAGTGAACTCCCGAGGTTATTATGAAGACACTAAAGTTATTTAAAGGTTCATTTGATTTTGCCTAAAATTAAAAAGGTGAAGAGAAAAAAAAAAAAGAAACGTACGCCTCATTTCTGGTAGAAACGTATTTTCTGCCTTTTGATGGCCCGTTTGATTTTCTTAGTAATCCGCAAAACGGGAAGTGTTAAATTTACAAAAAAAATTGTTTCGGGCGCCAAAACGAACGTCAAAATTCAATTTGCATCTCAGAGTAAGCACCTATTTGTTGGTTAAGAAAATATATTGTAATTGTTCAAAAATAATAGAAATCGTGCTTCTTCTTTTGCTTTTCATATCCACTGGCAACCAAACAAGGTCTATATACAGAGAATGAAAATATCTGAAATAATGTTTCATAAAATAAATATTTTCCGGAATAATTATTTTAGCCTTCTTTGCAACTCATTCACCTATTATTTTTTTTTTTAATTTCCAAATACATATTAGTAGGGTGCCTTTATGTGCGCTTTAGAGCCAGATTAGAGCCGCTAAATAAGCTACGCTCATTTAGCGGCTCTAATCTGGCCATTTTGTCCCACACCTTTATTTTTCTTTTTTGTTCAGAAGCGCGTGAAAGAGCGTGTCCCGGCAAGTGTTTGTGGCGCTGACTGTGCTATGGCGATATTTTGTTTTCGTCAATTTATTTGTATTTTACCCGTGAGCGCGTTCTGTCGGCATCGGGTACTACAAAGGGTGGCAACACCCTAAGCAGAAGGACATTGAGGCACCCTACATATTAGGACATCTCTGTTCAACCCTGCACGACCTTAGGGTGCTTACGTGCCACGCTTGTAGCGTATGCAACCGTTTGACCACGCGCGCTAACATGACACACAAAAAGAATAGAATCAACAAAAGTCTCGCCTTCAGAGCCTTATCAGGCCTTTCGCTAGGAGTCTGCTGATGACTAGTTACACGTGCAAGACGTGCTGGCGTCTGCAGTCATATAACTGCTTGAAAGGAAAAGTCTATTTTGTTTCTATCTTATGTTAAATATTTACTTCTAGTTACTTATATAGAAGAGATGAGAGCGTGCAGCGCAAGCACTTAGCAATGTTTTTGAGAAAATCTTGTTTTTTGGCCCGTGTAGATAATTTACGCATCGCGGGAAGATTAAACTCTGAAAATGGGACGCCCGCAGTTGGAATAGAGCGCGAAAATTTAAGAGGAGGACGCAACTGTGTGTATGGGCATTTAAACAACCTAATATGCATGGCATTAATTCTTACTGTTCTTCAGAATCTGGTTCGCCAGCACTTGCAGGCATCAATATTTTCCTCGTGTCATCAAGGAACACGACCGCTCTCACTGATGTAACACATAAAACCAAAATATTCGTTTGTAAGTATGTGGGTATTTATTTGTGCTCGTAAGTACAGGCGCTACAGAGGCATGCAGCTCATGTCTGAGAGGCCCGTATAAGGGGTGTTAATAATAATGCTGTGCGATATAATGTGAGGCACCGATAATGTACAATGAGGCATCACGAAGGACGGGTCTAAGTTGATCCCTGGTGTGTGGCAGCTTCGCGACAAAGTTGCGGAACCTCGGGTCAGTCACTAATGGGCACGTTTGTTATTCTTTTTTGCAACGTTCAAAAAGTGCCGACCAGCGGAGCCATCAATTGTAATTTTGTGGTGTCTATGTCTATACAGCGGGAAGTTAGTCAGCTCTGAGGGCATCTGGTGTCTTCGTTGGAGATGAAAGACAGTGCAGTATACCACTGCTTGTCTGACGTCTTTAACGTGCATCACGCAATAGTGATACATGACAGCAAGGCGGTACGATGCTCATCCTGATTGAAATGGGCAGACAGAGGCGGTGAGATTGAATCCACGATCAGCGAGCTTTACAGCGGCAGCTTTCGCTACACGTGCTACCGATCCACGAGCAACGAGACATCGCGGTCGAGTTCGAGCTCGAGCGAAAAACAGCAACAGCAAGAAAATCTCCGGTTTGAGGCATTTAGTACTAGTGTCGCCATCTCGTTTAACAAGTTGGAAATAAAATTAACAGTGTGATTTTATTTACACAAATACGCAAATACAACACTATTTTGCGTTCTCATCATGGTCTTAAAATTAAGATTAGGGGCACCCCTAGTACGTACGGCCAAGCGTTTTGTCACGTTTGTCTTCTAAATAATTGTATTTTCAAAAATGCCTCAAAACGCGCTAAAAACAGTCAAAACGGTCATATTTCTGGATTTTATTAAAAATCTCCAGCGCTCTAAAGGAAAAATTCAAGGGCCGTACAACCTTCATTACGTTATCATAAGTAACCTCCAAAAGAATGAATACTCTGGTGCATTCCTGAAACTCAGGTTTGTGTAGCGAAATTTGCCCATTGAGTGACGAGCGGTTGAATCCCCCTTAAAGGTTGGACAGAATGCACAGTATCATAAACGCTGCCATTGACGAGAAATTTTAAAAGTGATATGACAGGTCATTGAGCCCTATGGGACGCTTGTTCAGGGTGACTACGAATTACACTCGAAACTGTGTAACCATGGGTTTGGTCAAAACTAGCGATCACTAGGAGCTGTCACCGTTCCTATAATTACTCGAGTGCGGACCGGGGCACTTGGGAGAATTGTAGACAATGAAAATATATAAAGTGCTGGTTTCAGGCTTGTGTCCTTTTGATATGCCTGGCCAGATCTGGAATTTCCTTACTTAGCCAGATCTGGGATTTCCATAACTGACCAGGGATATCAGGCTATATCTGGCAGATATACCATATCAGGTTATATGTGGCCAATTTGTGATATGGCCATATCTGAAATCTTCAGATCTGGCCAAATATAAATTTTTGTAAGGGAAGCGTCCAGTGTCAAGCAACGTGGCTACCGACGTTGTCGACGTTTCGAACACCTTACCACTTTCGACAAAAGTGCTGGCACCTGGGCTAACTTTGTGGAAAGAGTCGAAAGCTTCCTCGAGTCCAGCGCCATCATGAACTGTAACTTAAAACGATCCACTATTCAGTCTGTAGGTGGCGAAACGTATCCGCATCTGCGGAGTCATGGTCGATGCGTACTCTAAGTGGTTGGAAGTTTACACGATGCCTGCCACGACGTCCAAACGCGTCATTGACGTTCTACGCTCTCTTGTCCCTAATTTTGCCCTACCGAAAATACTTTTCTCTAATAACGCGCCATATCTTGCTTCAAATAAAATAAAATAATCAAGTCTCCCCCCCCCCAAAAAAGAAAACACAAAAAAACGGCATCAGGCATTACACTAAGTGCACCATACCATCCTGCAACCAACGGGCAAGCAGAACAGATGGTGTGCGAAACGAAAAAAGCCCTCTTGAAGCTTACGGAAGAAGCAGTTCAGTGAAGAATCGCCAGGTTCTTGTTCCAGCAGCACGCGACGGTCTCATCTTACACGGTAAAAACACCCGCCGAAACAATGTTCGGCGGACGAAGAGCCGCACCCCTCGGTCTCATATGATACTATGGCCATGAATGAAGATCGAGAGATTCCCAGATCGGGAGTAATGGCAGATTATTCGGTCGGACAACTCGTCTACGTGAGGGATTTCAGTGGAAGTCGGGCCTTCCATGTAAAACTTGAGTAGAAAAGGCTCTATGTTGGTTGACAAGAAGGTGTCATCCCTCTGAAGACGTTGGATATCAATGCCCTTGAGTGTAAATATAACGAAATCACAAAACTCTCTTTGTGTATTGTGTAACTGCCCTTTTATTTGGTAGTAGAGGCTATGGTGGTGATTTGGACCTTTCACGCCAGGCTCCATGTTCTTATTTTTCGCTTCATACTCCTTTGCGGTTTCAGTAGGCTTCAAAAATCTTTTGGAACGGGGACACTTTACGTAAATGAGGCCATTTGTTCCAAGTAGTCAATCAGGGAATGCTGCTAGAAATCCGTCCTTCATATTAACGAATAAGCCGCACTTCTGCACATTGCAGTTTTCCTGTTCCACGTACAGTTGTAAAGCAGCATCCTCATTGATTCTGCCATATTCTGTTGCGGGTGAAGAAAGGTCTTTGGGTACACGATACTTGAAACAAGTCTGGCACTGTACGTTGTGGTTCGACACCCACTAATATCGTAGTCCTTATAGAGCCTCATAATTTAATCATTACCTCGTCACCTCATATTGCTCTTCATCAACAGTAAGTACAATAGGCTACCGCCATATTACAATCCAAGAATTGAAAAATTGAGTCGTTCAATCCTTCAATATGTTTATTATTTATATAATGTTATTACGTTACATTACCTCGAGACGAACGACGTCCATCGTTGTCGTTGTTTAGCTTTACTTTACTTATTTTGTAGAAAACAACGATGGGTTGCGCGGCCATGCAGGCCCGTAGGTCACCGTTGAGGGGGAGGGGGAGCGGGAGAAAAGGATAAAAGAAGAGAAGAAGAAGAAAATAAAAGTGAGAATGTGGCAGTCATAGTGTCGTCATCGTTGTCGTGTATGGATCAGGCGTATCATGGGCTGCAGTGCAATTGTTCGGCTAGGCGGAGGAAAAGCCGGACTTTTCCTGCGCATGGCGACTAGCACTCGAGAGTGAGGTTCTATGTCCATCTTCTTAGGCGGTTAGCCATTCCTGGAACGTCAGTATAATGTCGCTATATTATGTCGCACAGTTGCGTGCGACTCAAGAATTTGGCTAGCGCGGTTAGCAGTCTTTCCGCCTTGGCAGCTGTTGCTGTTGGCCTAATCAGCTCTTCCAGGGTGTCACTTGGGCATCCGAGGGCGGAGTAGGTTTGTCTTAGTTCGCCCCGCTCTTCTTCGTATAGGGGGCACACACATAGAAGATGCTCGTCGTCTGCGGTTACCCTACATGTACCGCATGCGTCATCTCGGTGGTCCTTCCATTTTGCCAGGTAGGCGGGAGTGAAGGCGCTTCTGGTGCGTAACCTGTGAAGGACGGCCGTCTCGTTTCTCGTCAGGCGTCCGGGAATTTTAGCGGGTAGGGGTCCATTTTCGAGCTCCGGATGGCGTGCAGAGATAATTCGCCGCGTCAATAGGCGAGCGTCTGCGAAGGCGGGGACCTCAGAAGTGGGGCAGTTTGGCTCGTCGTGGGCCCGGTCCGCGAGGGCGTCAACTGCTTCATTGCCCTCGATCCCGCAGTGAGACGGAAGCCACTGAAAGGCGATCGTCCATCCTCCCTTTTGGAGATTCTGAGCCTTGGCCATTACCTCCCGTGCGAGCGCAGGTGCCCTGTCGGGTTTGTCCAGGAGTCTTAGCGCCGCCCTAGAGTCCGTGAGCAAAACCAAGTTCCCCGGTTGTTTCCCATCCGTCATTGCCAGTCCCAGGCGGAGGGCTGCCAGCTCGGCTGTTGTGGATGACGCATGAAAGCTCAGCTTCTCCATTCTGCTGTGTCCTTCCGAGATCGCCGCAGCCGTAGCTGTTCTTCGTTGTGCTTTCACTGACCCATCTGTGAATGTCCGTGTCCATCCGTGGTAGAACTCGTCGATGTGCTGTGATGTGTGTTGATAAGCTACTGTCGCTGGGGTTACTCTCTTCGGACCCATCTGCGCGATATTCATTTCGATCTTCACTGTGGGAGGCTCACTAGGCGGCGGTGGAAGTGTAATATGGGTGGTTGGGCACCCAGCAATTTCTTCAAGAAGATTGACGAGTTTCGCAAGATGTGCACGGCGAGTCGCTATATTCTTCACGAGTGATACTGTGCTGGGAGTTTCTTGCATCCGTATGAGATGTCGTAGAGCCCGCTCTGTCGCTGCATTTTGCACTGTGTTTGTTCGCGCTTCTACTAGCGTGTGACGCGATGATGCCGTCCGTGGGACGCCTAGGCATATGCGAAGTGCCACTCTTTGTGCCCTTTCCAAGCTTGCCCACTGCCTGTGGTTGAGGTCGAGGAGTGGGAGTGCGTAGAGCGTTCGTGCTTTGATCAGTCCATGGTAAAGTTGGAGCATCATGCGTTGTGAGGTGCCTCTTCGTACCCCTCCAAGGATGCGAAGGATGGACGTCGTTTTTTTGTTGTTGTTGAGGACTGTGCTCACAGCTGGTTGCCACGAGACTCTGTCATCTAGTTTCAGCCCCAGGTACGTTGCTTGCTTTACTATTGGTACTGGGGTCCCTGCAATCTGTAGAGACAATGTGAACTTGTACGTCCTGTGTGGCGCATTGAGCAGGGCTACGGATTTTGCCGCGGAGAGGGTGAGGCCCAGTGTCGTTAGAAAATGGAAGATGTTGTCCAGAGCTCTCTGCAGTTCCTTCTGGACGCTTTTCCTACAGCAGCCTCGGTCGGCCGCCCAGATGGCAATATCATCTGCGTAAACCGCCATGTGCACTGGACGGTTCGTCCGCTCGCCTATCCGGGCTGCTTGCGGGAGCGCCGACAACGCCACACTGAACAACAGCGGGCTGAGTACGCTGCCTTGCGGTACCCCTCGTGTTATACGCCTCACTGTGCTGCAGACCCCCGCAGCACTCACTTGTGCCTCGCGGCCCTCCAGGAACGCGCGGATGAAGGCAAGCATTCGGCCACCGATTCCCAGTCTTTTCAGCTCTGTCATGATGCTGTTGTGTTCAACGGCATCGAAGGCCTTGGATATATCGAGGAGAACTACACCTGTTGTTCGGTGTCGGGCCTTGCCGTCCTCCAACGCTGTTACCAGGTCAGCGATGGCGTCCGCTGTGCATCTGCCGCGTCGAAATCCTGCGTAGCACTCTGGCAGAGCCCCTACCGTCTCGAGATGGTGCACCAGCCTGCAGAGGATTATCCGCTCGAGGAGCTTCCCGACGCACGACGTGAGTGCTATCGGACGGTAGGAGTTGGGCTGGTCTGACGGTTTACCTGGCTTGAGCAGTGGCACGACGGTGGCCTTCTTCCAGTCTGCCGGGAGGCATGCTGTTGTCCATACCTCGTTAAGGTATGCCAGGAGGTCTGGCAAGGCGTCCTCTTCGAGGTTTCGGAGCGCTTGATTTGTCACTCCGTCAGGTCCGGGAGCCGACTTCTTTCGAGGCAGCGATGCAAGGGCGCGTTTGAGCTCATGGAGATGAAGGTCTTCCTGTCCTATCGTCATCGCCTGAAATTCCGGCGGTCTCCATCGTATCCAGCCTTTGGGTGGTTTCCTCGGTCCTGCAGGGAGGGACGGGGTACTGAGTAGTGCATCCGCGATGAGTTCTATCACAGCTTGTGTGGTAATATGCAGCTTGATGGCCATGCCGATGATGGGGTGTCTTGGTCCCGGTCTGCATGTCAAGCTCCTTGCCATTCTCCATGCGCTTGTGCTCCCTCCTCTTCCGTCCAGTGTTTCGCACTTGAGCTGCCATTGTTCTCGTGCTAGCCGTTTTCCGTGCCTTTTAAATTTTGCGTCAAGTCTCCTGAACGTGACCTGGTCCTCGGGTAGCCTTGTTCTCTTGGCTCGCCGCTGGGCTTGTCTCCTTTTTGCACGAAGCTCCAGCCACTCTAGGTCTGGATTTGGCCTGTTAATCGGCACGCTTACCGTGTGAGTCGCCAGTCGAAGTGCTTCGGCCATAGCCGGAGTGGTGAGGGGTTGACCACTAGCGCGCAAGCTGGAAAGGTGCGACCGATACTTAGCCCAGTCGACAACTTTGCAAGTCTTCGAGGGCGGTTTAGGGAGGTTTCCCACTACTATGGGTGTGTGGTCACTTCCCCACCCGTCGGGTTGAGGGGTCGCTCGTAGTGGTCTGAGTATCCCGGCCGTGAATGTCAGGTCTATCACACTTTGCTGCGTGTCTGTCCTAAGGAATGTTGGTGTCCCTGTTCCAATTTCTTCGAAGTCCGTTGTGTCCAGGAGTTTCTGCAGTCTCCGACCTCTGGCTGTTGTCTTCCCGTCTCCCCAGGACTCGTTGTGAGCGTTGAAGTCGCCGCCGATCAGCATATCCTTGTCTGTGCCAAGCTCCGCTCTCATCTCGGCCAGCACACGTGGTCGCCACTTGCCCAATGGATGTATGTATGCCGAAACTATCACGATATCTTTTCTGCGTGCGCGCACCTGCACCCCGGCGAAGTCCGCCCTCTCTGAGCAGTACTTGGTGAGGTCCAGCTGATGGTGGTAGACACTGTTCCTCACAAGTATCACTGCCCACGGATGTTTGCCTGTCTGCTTTGTCGCGTAAGCGGTGTACTGAGGGATCTTGATTTGTTTTTGGTCCATTCGTGGCTCTTGTAGCAGTAGTATATCGAATGGATGTTCCAGTAGTCGTGCTTTGAGGTCCGTGAGTCTTTGTCTTAGACCGTTACAATTCCACTGCAGAATTGTCGGGAATCCGGTGTCTTGGGTTGTTCTGGTCGTTTTATTGTGTGCTGTCATGAATGGGTCGTTCCGAGGACACTAGCCATAAACTTCCAGCTACTCCATGAGGCGTTTGATGAATGATGAGTGATGATTTCGGCGGTGACTAGTCTGAAACAGAGACAGTTATTCTGCTCACGAGTAAGGAAAGCATGAAAGACCTTCAGAACGCCATCATAATAATGGGCAGATCATGACTCGTTTCCGCAGCGTTGAAACTCGGAAGAAGGTCGCCGAAGGTTTCATTCTTAACAGCCCCTCCGGGGCCAGGGAAACCTCGAAAGGCCGGTGGTACAATCGCTGGCCTAAAGAGGTGGGCTTGGAGTAGGCCTTGAGAAGACGCTGCAAGCACCCAACAAACTCCCAAACCTCTTAGAACGGAGGCATTAGCGGAAACGTCCCACACAACACCACGCCACACCGCAGTCAAACGCTCGGAATTCGCCAGAGACCCGCCAGACTGGATTACGGATTACCATAATTTGCCAAAACAATGCGAATTGACCCGCTGTCGCCAAAACAAAACTCATTTTTCCAACGAGGTCACAATGAACAAAATACAAAAGACAAAAACCCTTCGCAATTTGTGAGGTCCTTTTGGGGTTTTAACGAAGTGCCCCCACTTAGATCCTCATTCCCGTGGATGACGAAGACCTCTGAGATCATCCCTACTGTTTTTCGTGATGCCAGAAAAATCTGCTCAACCCATCGGCATTGCCGTTAAATTTGCCTTTCCTTTTTCTTGCCCTGAAGTCGTAGTGATCGATTTTCACGTGATTTCTAGACGTGAAAATGCGGTCCTTATAGCGCCGATAAAACAATCCGCCTTTTTCATGCCCCGTTACATTGGTCCTAGCAATCTCCTGAGCTGTACCGCGAAACCCTGACACACTAGGGTCGCTCTTCTGCTCGACTGTCAAAGACACTCTGTCTACTCGTAGCAGAGGACCAAAGTTACGTGACGCCGGAGCTACGAGAGATCTTTCACTGATCCCGTCTTCCTCCGCCTTTTTCGCCGGTTCGTTGGGACGGCGTACACTTTCTAGTGCTACGAGGTCAGGCTGTTCTACAACCTGGTCCCTCTCATCCCGTTTCTCTGCCTCGAGCTCTGGGAGTGCCTGCTCCCCGACAGCTGCCTCTGGCTCTGGATCACTCGTCAACAAAGGGGCGAGCTGACGCGATTTGGACCTCGTACATGACTGAACTAGTCCTTCTCCCAGTTGTTGACCCCTCTCGCGCAGCAGGAAATCTGACCGGTTAGAAAACAAATAAGGATACTCCAACGGGACTGTTTGCGAGACAGCCGCCTCTGTCACTAGCTCTCCGAACGGGCCAGTTATCCTTACCGTCGCCATAGGCAGACAGACACTGTGCTTTTCGAGCAGCTGCTTGATCCAAACTACCTTTCCAGTAAAATCGGATGTCGTTACATACGACGGATGAACAACGTCCATCGTCGCTGCACTGTCACGAAGCACCCTGCACGGCTTTCCGTTTACCTGGAGCTCGTGAAGATAGGGACGAAGGAGCTTCAGGTCCTCGTCACTACCGGTCACGGTCGAGAACACAACCCGCGGTTTCTTACATCTGGCCGCTGTGTGTCCCGGCTCCTGACAGTTGTAGCACAGGAACGGCTTCCTAGCCTCGAACTGCCCTGTTTGGCTTTTCCGCGCCTCGTCTCCGTTCGAGTGTTCTGCGCTCTTTTCTGGGACCTTTTGTCCTGCTTCGGGCTTCTCGGGCCCGTTTTCTCGCGAGCCGTTTCCCTGTCGGAAGGTCTTGCGCTGATCGCTCCGGCCGGGTTCGCTTTCCTCTCCGCTCAGCGTTCTACGCGTTGCGTACTCCTCGGCTAGCTCAGCGGCCCTTTCGACAGAGTCGACTCCTACCCTGTCCTGCACCCAGAGCTTGACTGACTGCGGAATGCTACGAAAGAACTGTTCGAGGCACACACACTCGACTACCTTGTCTCGGCTTTCGTACACTTCCTCGCTCTTCAACCATTCTATCAAATTGGTTTTAAGCCCGTAAGCGAATTCCGAGTAGCCCTCGCTGCTCTTTTTGGATGCGTTTCTAAACCTTTGACGGAACGCCTCGGCAGAAAGGCGGTACCGTTTCAAAAGGCTGGACTTCACCTTGTCGTAGTCGTCCGCGTCTCCAGCACTAAGGCGCGCGACAACCTCTGCAGCCTCACAGGGCAACAAAGTCAAAAGCCGTTGCGGCCACGTTTCTGGGGCGAAGCTCAACTTCTCACATGTCCTCTCAAAGTTAACTAAGAATAGGCCCACGTCTTCCCCAACTTTAAACGGCTGCAGGAGCTTCTTCATTTGATACGACTCGGTCTCACTTGCTCGTACCGGAGCCCCAACTCTACTGTTCTGCGAGTTTAATCGCTGTTGTTCAATTTCGAGCTCTAGCCTTTTCAGCGCTCGCTCCTCTGTCGCAGCCTGCGCTCGTTCCTCTCTCGCTGCAGCCTGCTCTCGTTCCCGTTCCTCTCTCGCTGCAGCCTGCTCCTGCTCTCGTTCCTCTCTCGCTGCAGCCTGCGCTCGTTCCTCTCTCGCTGCAGTCTGCTCCTCGCTCCTCTCTCGCTGCAGCCTGCTCTCGTTCTCGTTCCTCTCTCGCTGCAGCCTGCTCCTGCTCTCGTGCCTCTCTCCTAGCGTTCTGAAGCAGTTCGCACGCAATTTTAATTTCCTCTGCTTCTGCGCTCTCTGAAATCGCTTTACTGATCTCAGATTTCTTCATCTTTTGCTCCACCTCCACACCCAATTCTTCACACAAACAGAATAAATCTGTTCTCAGTAACCTCATTAGACCCATGATCGCTGCTCTTTAGCTTTGGCTTTGTTCTAAAACTTGTCGCAAGGTTGTACACAAACCCAGCGCACGAGTCAAAACTTAAGGATTCCCAGCAGTTCAAAATTAATTACCCATAATCTGAAGCCTGGCGAATCTCAAAGCAAAGTCCAAACGCTCACCCGCAGATGTAGCACGATGTCGCATGGTCCGATCCCAACCGCTGCCAACCAGTTGTTAGAGGCGGGGTTTGATGCCGCACGTCCGGGAGCTTCCTGGCTCGTGACGACGACCATTCCCCGAAGTGAAGAACCCAGGGGTCCAGTGGAGGTGGGAGAATTGGTAACGTAACGAACGGTTTAATTACATGGTTGCGATACAGTCGTCAAATCCGAGAGAACTAACGAAGCAGCCTCACGCTCCGCCTTATATAGGGTCCGTTTTCTCCCTCACTCCCCGCCAGGGCAGCAAGTGGGCAGCAGCAACCCGCCGTCAAGTGCGTCGTAGCAAGGTCCGCCGCGTCGTAGCCAGCAGTGCGTCGTAGCCAAAGTTCTCCGCAGTTAGGATAGGCCTCTCTCCCCTTCCGGAGCGCACGAAGCCGCACGCACGCACACACGTCCCGTTGACGTCACGGACGCGTTGAGACCTGTCTCCGCAGGCGCAGACACGTAGGCGACGGTTCCGTACTCGTCGGGACTCGTTTCGCGTAGGCCCCGTCCAGCAGGCGACGTTCCCGGACAGATCATGACTCGTTTCCGCAGCGTTGAAACTCGGAAGAAGGTCGCCGAAGGTTCCATTCTTAACAGGCTCCTTTCGCTTCGCGAAATGTAGTGTTGTGCTCGAGCTTGTACCTTATAATCTCAGTCTCTCTTTCTTTAACCGGGCAATCCGCTGCGTTCGAGGCATGGTCACCTTCGCAGTTCACGCAGTACGGGGCGCCTTCGCACATGCCGTCATGACTTTTGCCGCACCGATGGCAGAGTTGAGACTCCGTCGTGCATGCAGCTGCGATGTGGCCAAACTTGTAGCACTTGTAACATTGCAGAGGGCGTGCTCTGTAGGGAATCACTTCTGTTCTCACGAGGCCCACCTTCACATGTTGGGGCGCCTGCTCTCCTGCAAATGTTACGCGTACGACGGGCGATGTTTTGCCGAGTCGCTTCACTTCAACTATGCCGATGGATGACTGCAGCTGTGTCTTTATGTCATTTTCGGTATAGTCCGGGTCTATATCCCGAAGGACGCCAAAACTGCCTGAGTGTTCTCTTGGTAGGTAGGCTCTCACCGGCACTGTACAAAGCTTGGTCACCTTGAGGAGCTCGGCTTTGAACGCGGGTCTTTTCACGTCGACTGCAAGGATGTTCCGAGCTTTGTTTACGCGAACAACAGTGACCATGCCTGGCGCAGCGTTGTTCAGAAAGTCTGTGAGTCTGAACTTGCTGAGCGAGTCAATTTTCTGGTTGTCAGTGGGGGCATAGAGTACGGTACATCCGACTTGAAGGTTTGCCCCTTCCTGGAGAGCTGGCGCTTTGCTCGGGCAGGTCTTGCGTCGCTTTTTCCCATGAACGACCTCATATTCCCCGTCGTCGAGTTCCATGGTATCGTTGTCGTGGGTAGACATGATCGTCGATGAGGAGCTGCTGATTGTACCGGTGAGAGCTTCCTTCAGCGGAATCGTGTACCCGTCTTTTATGAGCGTGGCGGAACTTGCTTGTCCTTTGTCCTCTTCGAGGGCAGCCGGTAGGTTCGATGCCATGGTGGACATTTTTGGCAAATATCCTGGCCTCCTCGGAGGAGGCCCCTTGTGCGCTGCGATCGGATCCCTCCCTGGTTGTAGGAGACCTCGGAATGTCAGCAAGTAGGATCGTTATACAGTTAGTTATTTAGGTGGAATTAGGAGATACAGACGAAGGTAACCCAAAGCTGTGCCGTCGTCGTCGTCTTCCCCCGACGTCCATCGTCAATCTTCAAATACTTATATAAGAGGGGGGGGGATCGGTGGCCGAGTGCATGTCTGGCGCACACCAGCTCGGAGCACGTGGAGCGAAAGCTCGCGCTGCAGAACCCACCCCGCCCCTGCCCGTTTCGATCTGGAAGAGCATCATACCGGCGTGCGGACGTGTATCACTACTGCGTGGTGCACGTTAAAGACCCCAGGTTTGCGGTTGTACCGCACTGGCTAAATTGCTCATCTACACCTGATACACACGCCCACTAAGGCAGACTAACTTCCGGCTGTATAAACATACACACAACAATTTGCAATTAGACGCACAATCACAAAGAACACAGCGTTCCGCCTCTTTTCTTTGGACCGTTTTTTTTTAACCAGCGCAAGCTCGCGCGATCTTTCTTTTGAGACTGTTAGAACTAACGTTGATTAGAACAGTCGCACATAAAACCCGCGTTTCTCCTACCCGGCCGTTTCCTCCTCTCATTATGTGTAGGTGGTTGAAACTAAATAAGCTATAATAATGGTGTATTATTCATATTTAGTTTCAGTTTCAGTCAGGGAAAGGAGGTTCGCGGGAAGTAGGGCCAATAAATGAGCTGCGCTTAGAGTATCGGCACACTCTTCTCCGTGTGGGCGCCGCCATTTTGGTGCTTGTGCAGAGCAGGCGCAACTGCCGATCGTCATGATTCAAAATTGCGACTTCCTCAGCATTAGATTCGGTGTTAGGAAACTCATGTAATATTGCTTTGCTTTGTCGCAAACTGTTTAAAGTGGAGGACGGAAAAGCGTTTGTTGTGATTTCAGAAACAGCTTCAAATAACTGGCAACCATGATTTTAAGCCACAGTATGGCCAAGTGTCGCTACTCTGAAGCATAGCTTATTTAATGACACTATTCATGCCCTTGTTCAAGAAGCTTGTAATACCTGGAAGGCACGACGTGAGCCCCGTGGATTCCACAAGCCACTACCTTTTGACACCTGCCTCTTCCTCATTGTTCCCGCTAGTGCCAGGTAAATTAGCTACGCTTCAGAGTAACGACACTTCGCCATATTGTGGCTTAAAATCATGGTTGCCAGTTATCTGAAGCTTTATCTAAAATCACAGGAAACGCCGCGTCCTCCACGAATGTTTAAAAACAACCCGCGACAGAGCATAGCAATATTGTATCAGCTTCCTAGCACCGCATCTAATGCAGAGGAAGTTGCACTTTTGGATCATGACGATCGGCAGTTGCGTTTGCTCTGCACAAGACCCAAAATGGCGGCGCCCAAAACAATTTTGGGGAACGGAGTGCCGATACTTTAAGCGCAGCTCATTTAGTGACTCTAGGCATGAAGT